>VZTI01000839.1:3054572-3100923 GCA_013397865.1 Struthidea cinerea
TTTTGACTTGGCTGTATTTCTGTCAGAAAAATAATCTTTAAACAGTATTTTTTAATAGAGCACTAATGAAATCTGCAGGCAGCATCAGAAAGCCCGCTGATCTCCTGTCAGTGGGTCCCACAATACTGGCTGATTATAATTTTCTTTTTATGTCAGAGAACGTATTTCAGTGGAAGCACTCCAAACTTAAACTAACTTGAGAGTTTTAATTAAATGTCTTTTGCACTTGGCTGCTGCTGTCTGTGTGGGGAAGAGTGGGATGACACAGCTTCTCGGTTCCTTTAGCTGTGCTGGGGTGTTGCTGAATGAAGCTTCCTTTTTGCCTACTGTAGGAAGGAAGACAAAGCCAAATACTTGTTCTTTTATTGCAACTGTTCATTCCTGCTGTCAGTGGGGTATGAGGGACTTGCATCACGTGAGAGGCAGGAAATCATTCATATTTAGGAAGAATATTGTTAATTCTTATCCCAGGAGCCTGAATGCATTTCCCAGATAAAGTTTTTGACTAGATCAGTCACCAGATATCAAAAATACAAAGGTTGTCAATGCTTTTTTTTTGCACTTGTTATAAGTTCAGTTAATTTCTGTCCTATAAGGGATATTATCATCTGTGACTGATTATCTCCTGCAGATTTATAGATTCTTTGTATGACATAAATACAAATACCTTCTTTGGTGGAGCTAAGGGGTTTGCATCATGTGATCTCCAGAGGCCTTTTCCAAACTAAATTATTCTATGATTCTATTCCCTTATCCTGAATTTAATCTTTGTTTCCTTTTAAGTGAAGAAGTTTTATATTTTAATAGCAGGCCCAAGGTGAGGGAGCACAGCCACCCGTGGTGTGAGTCATTCAGTACCTGGGTAAGAACTGAGGGACAGTGTTTACCAAGTTGCCCGAGGTTCCTGTTCTGCAGATGCCATCTGGAAAATTACTTTCTTATAAACAGTGGGAGTATTTAATCTCCAATGTGTCATATAGAGCATGTACTGCGTGATAATCCTGAAGACACTTGCTGCAGCACCCTGGGTCCTGACTCAGGGAAAAGCAGCTGTGAAGGAATGTGAATGAGCTGGCAATATGAAAACACTCAAACTGATGGAGTGAGTAATTACTCATCTGAAAGGGAAGGGTGTGAAACCCCATCCCTTTTACTGAACTCAAATGCAAAAACCAAATCCGTTCAGCACAGGGAAGTGCAAGTCCCAGCAGGATGTCAGGGTTGCCCCTCTCTTGCTCACCCTCCTGCTCTGGTCAGGGCCCTTTTAGTCCAGAGCAGGAAGAGGGTCCCCCAGGAACAGCCCCCCAGGAATGCTCCCTCTCACTGCAGATGGCAATGGCACTGTTGGACCAGCTCCTCTTCCCATCTCTGTCCCCTTGATTAATTTTTGCAAGGATGTTCTCCCGTGTCAAAGCTGATGATTAAAGATTAGCCTGGGTCAAAGAAACAAAAATCCCTGACACATTTCAAGATTGATGGGTAGGAGCAGTCCTCTGGTGCAGAAACAACAGTGGCTCATTAGAGCATTTCCAGTGGAAAGAAATGTTACATTCTGTGTTTGTTATACAAGGCAATAATTTTTAAAATTATAAACTGTTTGTTTCAGTATGAAAATGACTCTGTTTAATAGTTGCTTTCCACTGATATTCTCATTAAAAGAGGGATATTGCCCTCTGCTCTCTAAAGGGTAAAAAATGTCAGAATAATGAGGAATGTGCTGAACAGACAATGGGACCTTCTTGCTGGCAAGGTGCTAACTGGTGAAAATGTAAATGCCTGACCTTTAGATTTCTGTTGGGAGTTTTGAATTTGTGTCTTTATTTTGAAAAGTGAAATTGTTACATGATTTTTGATGGAGTTGATGAACTATAATGGCTCTAGAGACTAAAGCATGAATTCTGGCTGTGAAAATGAGGCTGCTGAAGAAATAAATTTGGTTTCTATGTTTTGTCAGAAGACTATAAACAAGAAATAATCATAAATGGTATTGGTCCCTCTCCAATAATTTCATTTTACTGATCTTTCAAAAGCTATATTAAAGCTTCAGTTGTTATCCACCCATCAGAAACATTTAAAAATGCAGGTAAACTCTGAATTCTTCCTCTGAAATAACTGAACCCTACAGAATTGCTATGTTCAGGAGGATGATTCTACGGAAGATTATTGTCTCCTAGGAGATAATGATCATCTTCATTTTCACGCTTCTAGAAAATTCTTAGTACCTTACAGAATCACTGAACTAAGAAATTAATTTCTATTGCCTGTATGAGAATAATGTCTCCAGACTCACTGTTTTCAAGTAGCCCTTTGAGTACTGATGTCTACATCAATTTGATTTTTTCACATGTAAAATTCTAACAAGAAAAATGGCCATGTGCTTCCAGTTCCTGATTTTCATCTCTTCTTGTGTTGTAGTTGTCCTAGACCATAAATTCTTCATATTGGTGCACATCAATTCGTGTAAGTAATCACAGAAATACTGTGACAGATCCACACTCTCTGAATTTTCTTGCTGTTACAAGAATCTACCCAGTTCCTGTGTACCTGGAGCAGCCAGGCTCTGTCTCTTCTCCTAAACATCATGTTCTTTCCACTCAAATTAACAGTGAAATAGGCACTGACCCCTATTTGCATCCTTGCTTGAAATCCAGGATGAAGCATAACCTAAAATTAACCAAATCTCAATGTTAGGCTGCAACTTTTGGATAATCTTTTGACTTAGTAATGTGTAAGCCACATAACCATGGAGATAAAATAAATCTTCAAAATAAAGCAAGCATGCCTAAAAGGCTAACAGCTTGGAGTGTAAACCTTTTTCTCTAGTGAATATTTAATATAAATAATGAATCATAAACTACTTTATAAATGGTGCTAGAGATGGGTTGAGTATTCAGTGTGTCCTTCTTGAGAAGTCAAATGTGATCAGTTCTTCATCTTCAGTTGCAGACTTTATTCAGAATTACTGAATGAATTCTCATGTAAACATATTTCAGTCTACTGAAGATTACAAATGTGATTTCAATATTCAGCTCCTGTGTGATTTGTTACTTTCAGGATGGGGTGGTGGCTCTCTCTGTTTTGTGGTTGCATGAATGCAGCTCTAGCAAAGCCTCGAAAAATATTGTCAGAGCTATAAACATTTTTAAAAAGCTGATAGAGGAAGGCTGGCTGAGTAAGGGATCTTTACATATTCTATTCTGGGTTTCCTGGGCTGAATTTTGCTAGAGGCATTGATACAAGGAGAAAATATTCTGTATAATATTTGATGTGGTGAAATTTAAAGCATATGTTTGCGTATGCATTTCTGTGTCAGGATTTAAGCCTCAGGCACTGAGGACCCTTCTTCAAGCCCTTCTGTTAAATCCATTAAGTATTAGCCTCTGCAGTGCTCTGGTAATCATCACCAAGTTTTATAAGCTAAAGGTGATAAAACATAAAGGAGGAAAGAGTTTGCCAAGCAAATAAATTTGACTGTGTGGACATAATTCACACAGATATTGGTATTTTCTGGCACTGTGCTGTCTATGCTCAGACACTTTGGGTATGAATGTTACTTTGTTTTGCCTTGGGACAAAATACAGGGAGTCAGGAAATGATATTTAATAGGATAAGATATGGTTGATGATGTTGCCAAAAGCTGAGAGATGTGCTAGGATGTACTCGATGAAGTTTATAATTTACTGCAAGAAAGTAATTCTCCTTGGCTTTGTATACTATTAATCTCTCCTTGAATTTATCTCCTTACAGACCTTATGAAGTAATTTGTTTATTGATTTGCTTAATGCAAATTTCTATTGAGCTTTCAAGTTTTTTCTTTCCAAAACTGGTGCTGTACTTAAAGGGTGAGTAGGGCTCAGGATTGGTGCAACTTTTTGCATATGAACACCTGGACTCTTTTAATTAAAAAAAAGACCATTTTTTTTCCATTTCCAAGGACTGGGGTTTCTTTCCACCAACTTAAAACATTTTTGAGTATTTGCCACTGTCCAATCTGTAGAAGGCTGAAATTTTATTGAAGCTGAATATTTTGGACATGTGATCTTTCCTTAAAAGCTTTCAGGGTTGCTATTGTACACACAGCCAGATTGTGCAGAATTCTTCTAAAACCAGTTATATTGGAAATCAGATATAGATTTTTTTAAGAAACTCACAAGAAAATAATACATGTTTCTTCAATTCTTCATGCATTTTTCCTAGCAAAGGTACTGAACTTTTATAAACTCATTGTGAAAGAATTGCTGTATTAATTACTGAAATTTAGAAGACACTGAAATGTGATTTAGTTTGTGGATTGCATTACAATACAAGTGTTACTAGGTGGATTGGCATTCAAACAATTTCTAGCAATTTATTAGAAGACTTCTCAATCTTATTCCTTGGAAAGCTTTACGTCAGAGAAGGTTTTGAGTTCCAGATGCATTAAAATTTTGAGAATTTTGAGAGAAACACGCGGGAAAATGTTTCTGTTGGTTTAAACATGAGTGTTGACTGACTACATGTGCAGCTTTTAGGTGTGTGTTTCCATTTGCACACGCAATGTCAAACGCCGTCCTGCTCTGGCAGGAAAATGTGACCCAGGTAATCCCATGAAACCAGGCTGCACCATCCCCTTCAAGATGACAAAGTTTGCAGATGCTTCATGAAGCAATGCATTGTTTATTACCTTCTGCTTTTATAGCCCTTTTTATGTTCTTCCTGTTTTTCTGCTGAGAAAATGATGTTATTCCAAGACTTGCCATCTTACTGAAGATTATCCAGCCTATATTTATATGATTTGAAATAGAACTGGAAACTAATAGTGTTACCCAAGATGCAGAGACTATTTTCTGAGAAATTTATCGGTAACAGAGCACAATGTATTCAGAGATAAACCTCAGGAAACCTTCACTACAGAAGACCTGTATGGTTCCACTTCAGAAATGTAGCCACCAAGCAAATGAGCAAATAAGACTGTTAGAGAAGGCCCAGACATAAAGCTGCTGAGTAGATATGATTTATTGCAGTACTTTGTTTCACTGATTTGAATGATGTTTTTAATTTTGTGTGTTTTATGCAATAGCACTCACATATTTTTGTTTGAATAAATCAAGATAAACCCTAGCGAGATTTTTATTGCTTCTAAAGATGTTTTATGAGTGAGGTTATTCTTGTGATCACCTTTCTGTTACTTGTGGTTATCACTGCAGTATGTTTTGCAGTATGTGAATGCTTCACAAATATTTATCTTTGCATTCCCTTACCAGATCTGTCTGGACCCTGACTAGGACAGCATTAACCCTGTCTGTTTCAGCATATGAGTGCTGCTACTGGCAGTCATCCTACCTGGGCACTGGAAATCACACAAACTGAATTTTAATGGTCTGGCCTGCACTAACACCTTCTCTGGAATCCAGAGCTGCCTGTTCAAACACAGATTTCTGAATTCTCAGCATAGCCAAGAGGCAGGGATACCCTGCACAAACAAAACAAATATTTAAGTCTTTAGTAGCCTGGAAAGACTCAGTGAGTAGCTGCATTTTTGAAGCACCTCAATTGACCAAAGCTGTCAGAATCCTCAGCATTATTTAGTGCATTGCAAAACACTTTACCTTATGTTACTTCTGCCACCCCTATTTAATATATTTATATGTTGTTTTTTATTTCTGTGCACTTGTTAGATGTATGTTTCATCTTGGGCATCTGGGAAAGAACCCTTGACTGTTACTACCTGTAATAACTCTGCTGGCAACATCTTGCAAATTATTCCCCTTTTCAGCTTGTATTTCCTTACTGACAGATGAATGCACAAAATAGTGGAGATCTTTTGACACTTTGTGCATCAACATTTCTGCTGGAGGAGGAAATATAGAGTGTCCTAGAATTGGCCATGCAGTACTGTGTAGATACTGGAGGCTTTGACTGTCTTTGAACTTATAAATAGTTATGGAAAGCATTTCATTATCATCCTTTAGTATCTAGAAATAGTGAAGCCACAATTTTCTATATAAGTACTATCTTCCTTGCAAGTGCAAAATGAAATTCTTTTATGTTGTGACTGAGCATATCCCAAATAATTTTAAGCTACTAATTGATTTTTCTCATGCTTCCTGTAGGCTTTTTGGTTTAATAAAGAGTTTGAGCAGTGGAATGCAGAGCGACTGATTTTATCCTGTGATTAATCTTGTATATGACAGTTGAGGGATACTTCTGGCTTTTTTCCCCCATATTTTTTCACAAAAATCTTTCATTTATTCATAGCTGTCTCATAAATGACTACACAGTTGACTAGATGCTGTTTCTAATATTCCTTCTTCCACAGTGTGGCAAAGCCAACAAATCCACTGATAATTACAGGGAGCTTCCTTTATGAATGTTTCTAAAATAATTCGATCAACAGCTGTTCCTCCACCTAGTGACACCTATTGACAATAATCCTTTTGAAGTGCACATCTTCAGTGCCACTCACGGGGATCTAAAGAGACAGGGCAGTGCATGCCCTGTTTTGCAGGTAGAGGCTGGGGAACAGAGGGATTGACTTTCTAAGGATCATGTAAGTGCACAGCAAAGCAGGGGTGTGAATATTTTTCCCCAGCTCATGAGCTCGCTTTCTAATCAATGAATTGTTCTTGCTCTCCTGGGCAGGAAGTGTGGGTGCTGTTTGTAAAAAATTTTCACTTGTAGACGTGTTTCTAGTGGAGGTAGGAACCTTTGCAGAGGTAATTTAGGCCTAACAACTGTGACATGGCTTTTGTTAACTGCATTTCTCAGTCTCTCTAGATATTATCCATAGATTTTCCTTCATTGCAAATTTTTCCTCTCTCTGGGCCACAGGTAGAAAACCACTGGATTGGACTAAGAAGTAAAGGTGGTTTTTTTGTCTCTGTTTTGTATTTTACTACTGCTGCCTGGATGGCTCTCTAGTTGCTTGGACATTCTGGATCATTGCCCCGGCTCATGTGTTCCTTTGCAATAAATGGTTACTTAAACCCTTACCTTATGGCAAAATTTAATTCCTTTATACAGTTTTTCATTGAAATACGACCACTAATGCACGGCAAGAAATGAGATGAGGTCTTCTCCAGTAAATTGTCTGTCTTTGAGAGTAACTATCTGCCATCTGATCAGAAACCACACTGCTTCCTGTAACTTCACACTTACTCATCTGCGCAAAATCATCCCACTGAAAACTGACAGTAGAATTTTGGGTAGTTTTAACTAGTGATAGAAAACACTATCTTAGGATCTACTAAGATTGCATAATCTGGAGGTGCGCAGCAGTCGCCTGTCTTGCACCCAAGAATTTCCACCAGTTCACCTCTTTAAAGTCTGTCCTTCACTTACTTGCCTTTTGGACTCTCAGAGGTCTTGTTTGGGCTGGACTTCCTATCTGGAACCACATGAACTCAGCACCAAGCAAGTGAAAAACCAAGCAAATACCTCCTGCTTTTCTGTTCACCTTCCTCTGATTGCTCCTTCTGCCACTCTCCTACTCCAAGCTGAAGCACACTTGTGAACCAGATATGAGGCAGGAGGGCAGAGTTGGAGAAAATCAGCAGCAAGGAGATGTCCAAAGATGAAGTACAAACATCATTTCAATCAAACCCAACTTGTCTGTTAATCGTAACAAGAATGGATATATATAACTTGCATAACCTTCATATTTCTTCAGTCATTTCTCCAAAACTTAATTCTGAGAGGAATTACGTTTAAATCAATGTGATTAGGTTCACCTCCTGGCTCTGCTACAATCTTTTTGTGAAACTTTGCCCAGATTTTTATTGTTTCCATTTGTCACCACTAAATGGACAGTGGTAGCTATTTGCCCATTTACAAAGTAAGAATAAAAATTTAAGAAGTGACAGACTTTTTGGCAGCTGACATTTTATTTAAAACACAATTCCTGCTAGATTTTTTCCCAATATTTTGGTTACCAAAAGATGCAGATAAGGGTTTTTTGATATTTTAAAAGTTATTTACAATGATTAGGTTGCTGATCCTAAAGAAAGTTGGGAAGCTAGTCGGCAATTCTGTGAAAACTGCAAAGCCTCATCTTTAGGCACTTAATGAAGTGGGACTAAGGCTCAGACAGAAATAAATTGCTTGAGCTGTAGGAAAACACTCCATGGCTGCTCGTCTACTCCAGGGATCAATACTGGATGAACGCTGTTAAACACCTCCATTAATGACCTGGCTGATGAGCCACGGTGAGCCCAGCAGGGCTGCAGACACTAAACTGGGAGTGGCTGGGTCACCAAATGGCTGTGCTGCCATTTAGAGGGATCTCAAGGGGCTGGAAAAATGGGCTCCTGAGCTCAACAAAGCAAAGTCCTGGACCTGGTGAGGAATAACCCCTTGCACCAGTACAGACCACAGGGTGTCCAGTTAGAAAGGAGCTTGGCAGAAAAGAGCCTTGGGGTTCCTGGTGGGCGCCAAATGGAGTCCAGCAAAGGGCAGCAAAGACAATGAAGAGAACTGGAGAATCTTAAATATGAGGGTTGGTCAGAGAGAGCACCAGAACAGTTTGCCTAGAGAGGCTGTGGACTCTCCATCCTTGGAGATATTCAAAATCCCAATGGACACCGTGCTTGGCAACTTGCTTTACTTAACTCTTCTCCTGGCAGAGAAGATCTACATAATCTCTAGAGGTTCCTCCAACATCAACACTTACATGATTCTGTGAAACCAGTGAAGAAGTAACTTGAGTTGTTTTCTATTTGGGGCAGTCTAGGAGAGTAAATCCTTGTAGCCTGGTGGGTTAACTCACTCATGACAATTTAATGTGTCTAAGCCCATAGTGTCCTTAATTATACAGTTACTTTTGACAACTTTATCCAGAGTCTGCGAGTGTGGAAATGCTTTTTTTATTTGTGGGGAATATGGCTCTGAACCCTCCCCGAACTGTTCATTGACACTTCCTCACAAACTGTCAGATCTTATTGTGATGAGCAGGTCCAAATCTTCGTATATTCCCACATTTATTTAGAAAATATGCATGTTAGCTTTGAAAAGTTTAAATTTCTATTTTTTTCGGTACAGTGTTAGCATATTTGTGTGTGAACAGTGGTAGACATGCAGAGCTCAATGTGTAAGTGTGACCTCTGGGGTGTTCTGCTTTGGCAGGATGCTTCTCCCTGTTGGAATACTTAATCCAGCTATGTTTGCAAAGCGAATTGAGAGGCCTGGATGGAAGGGGAAACAAAGGTGCAAAGTATTACAGTTACATGATATTTACTCTCAAGCTAAAGGGCTCTGAACAGGAGAACCCAAGGGATCTTTTTTATGACAAAAGTAACGTTTCATTCCAGGGTTTTTGCTAAGCTTAAATATCTCATATCTGAGCACTTTGCAGGCCTTGCTGGTACAATTGCACCTGCAGGTGATGAAAAGAAACAACTTTTCCTGTTGAGAATATCACAAACAGGTGCTGAATTCACAGTAGATCACAACACACTGAGCCTTTGCCGTTTTTACCAAAGAGGACATGAAATAGTTGAGACTACACACTATTATGCTGGAGACAGCATAGCAAGAATACATATTTTCCACAGTTGTGGAGTTTATTCTCCTAAGCCAGCTGAAGTCTATATAATGAAATATATCCACTCTGCTAAGAAAAAAATTAATATATATAATACACCAAACTTTCTAATTTACATTACGTTTCAGCTAAATTATTGTTAATGTGAATTCTCCGAATGCATATAGTGCAATGTTTGGTCATACAGGATTGTCCATGAGGATTTAGCTTGGAAGAGTTGAAACTGAGAGAAGAGTTTGGCCACAAAAGAGAAAACTTTGCACTTCCAATCCTAATTAAAGCTGTCTGTTGACGTCATTCAAACGCTGCTTTTTCGAGTCACATTAAGGCTAGTTATTGATTTCAGCACAATGAAAGAGAAGAACAGCCAAGGCAATATTAAAGGAGATGTCTGCTGCACACGTGCATGTGTCTGGTTAGGACTTGAACAGTGTAGGGGGTGGAAACTTTGGATATTGGTACCAGGTGCAGGGTCAGAAAAGCACAGATTGAAGGTGAAAGTCAGTGGGCGATTATGAGGAGACATTAATGGCTGAAAAATGTTTAAAGAGAAATATCCAAAAGCCACACTAATTTATCTGTGCTTAGCCTGTAGTAATAGAAGCTGTCCTGCATATTAAATACAAATCTCAACATTCATGCTTCCTGTATTACAACAAATCTGATACAACTTTTCACAGCATGGTAATTTGCATTTATTGGCATTCCTGTCTCCTTCAACAAGGGGTGCCTTGTTTTATGTACCCATCACAAGAAAAGAGGTGAGAACTTAAAAGACTGTTCTAGATTAAAGCCCAGTCTAAATTAACTTGCTCAAAGACACCACCAGTCACCTGCTTCTTGCAGCTCTCATTAAGAAGCAGATCCCTCTTTGGAATGCAGATTTGGTAACAGCTAATTAGTTTATATAGCTAATCTTTTACACAGTCTTTCAGGTTATGAAGATAAGCTGAACAGGACGAATAGGAAAAAAACATCTACAGCTCGCTGATAATAACCAATCCTTAGACATTTCCCCAGCTTAATGTACATTGAGACATCTTTCAAAGCCAAATACTGTTGGAACAGCTGAGAGAAGCTGCAGAAAAGCCTTCAATAGTGATTCAAATCGGACTATTTTGGACTTAAGTACGGAAGGGATGCTTACTGTAAGATGCTTTTCAGTGCTGGAATTGGGGGCTAGGAGAGATCAGAGGGAAAGAATGATCCAGGAAATTCCAGGGAGGGAAGAAATAACCTGATTAATCTGTCCTGTTGTGTCATGGCAAGAATGATGCTGTATTCACCTCTGTGAAGGCAATTTTCAGCTGACTGAGATGTGGATGTGGAAAAACCCATTTACAGTGAAAAAGATCAGAAGAGATTTTTTCAGCTTGTTGTTACTTAGATTTATGTGGCACCACTCAGGTTTCAATGAAGAGTCTTGTTATCAAAATTTTTTGTTGCTTTAGTCATTCTCTCTTCGGTCACTAAATTTAAAGGTACTTCCACTCTTGGTTTTAAAAGAAAATAAGTTCTGGTTTTTTCAGGGTGTTTTATTTGTGGTTCCAAGTGAAGCAAAATCAAATTAGCTTAAACATGACTTGTCTTTTTTTTTAAAAAAACAAACAAGCAAGCAAACAAACAATTCTTTTTTTGTATATGCTTAAGCACTCTAGGAGTATGTTTGTGGTTCCCTTTGCACACACAAATATTTTCCATCTGAGGAGTTTTATACTTTCAAATTCCTGAACCAGTCCTACTTGCAGGTCTATATCTTCTGAAAATTTGCTCTCTGAAAAGAACATTGCAGATTTAGATTCAGTGTTGTCCTAATGTAGCACTGAAAGTCAAGAATTTCTGAATTCTTTAGGAATACCAACCAACTCATTAAAAATAATGAGATAGTAAAAATAAAACTGTCAATTATTCTACTTGCTTTGTGACTTGTTAAGTCTACATTTTAAAGTTCCTCTCCACCATCAAAAAAAGCTAACCACATTTTTTGAAAATCAAAAGAGGTGCGACTCTAGAGGCTGGCTGTTTTAAAAAGAGCAGAATGAGACCAAAAAGCAAATTGGTAAAAATGGAAAATGATGCAATAATAATAAAAATGAAATTTATGGAAGAAATTTTGTGTGGTGCACAGTTGTGGATGGGAGTCAGCTGGCATTCACTGTATGTGGATATTTTGTTTATTAAGCCAGGAGCACGTGTACAGGAAGGGGGCAACTGATGCAGATGAGGAAGTGACAGTTGTGTGCAAAAATGTGCATTCAATTTGTGTTTTATTGAAAGCTGTCAGTAGATGGCTCGGTGAATGGCAGAGCATCTGTCTTTTTTAACATAATTAAATTCTCACTGATTTGCATCTCAGATTTGTTCTCTTGATAATAAGCTGTTCTGCGGATGTGACATCATCCATTGAAACTGCTCGGAACATCACACAATTATTAATATATTATCACTAAATTGATAGTGAATGGTTTTCTAAGACATAAAATGAAGGCCCAGATTATTTCACAATAAAAAGGATGTAAAATAGCTAATTACTTGGACTGACTTGCCTAAATGATTTTGTTCTGCACTTTGTGTGTGAAACACTGACAAATGAGGGCAATTAATACAGTACTAAAGTTCAGAGTGTGCAACGTACAGTGCTGAGGGAGGTTATTCCTTCTCCTTGGTACAGCTGTATTTCGCAGTCAGTCTCAGGTGTTAGGGCCCACCTGTTACCATTTTAGCCAAGATGCCAACAATATTCTCATTACCATGATTTTATTGTGTCGGTACTGGCCCATGTGTGTTGGGTGTGTGTGACATCCATAAGCTGCTTGTGCTGCAGAGCTCATGAGGGCTTGTGAGATCTTCTCCCCCGTTACATGGCTGCACAGAAGATGGTCCATATCCCTTAAACGTCACACAGTCTCCAAAACTGAGTCAACAGATTGGTTATTTTTCAAATTTATTAAGTATTCATTATATATTGTATACATGTCCTCTTCTATGCACCACCTTTCTTTTGCTGTCACAATTTTATTTAGGTGGGCAGATTTTAGATGTAAAATTTCTACTCTAGTCACGTAAGTTCTAAATTCAATTTGTCAGAACAAATGCTGTCTTGCCCAAAGAGCTTCTAAATTTGGTAAAGGCTCTTTGCTTGCTTCAGAGGGTTTGTGTTTTTTGGCGGAGAAAGGAGGTCCTACACTAAAATTAATTATTTTGCAGTTTCTCGATTACCTAAGTTTTACTTCTGGACATTCCCATCTTGATAGGTCTCATTCTGCATCTGTGAAATTCACGAAATAAATGTTCTTGTGTCTCTTTTGCCTGCTTGGTTTAATCTGGGAGGCCTTTGTGGAGCATATCATGTTCACACAACGTCCTTCTATTTCACCCAGGAGTGCCATGGTTAGAATAATCATCCTGTACCTCATTATTTCCATTTTCTAAAATTATTTAATCCTCCTCACTCCATCAGAGTGGTCACACACTAAACTGTAGGATACCCTGACTTGGTGGGAAGCCATTCTTACTACTTTTTCATTGAAGCTACTCTAATTTGTATGGAATAAATGTTTTTCAGTGGACTGTAGAAAGTCCTGTTTATGAATATGGAGAAAACCTAGTGGGAGAAAAACTAAGAAGAGAATACCCAGAGTTTCAGACCCTTGCTTTACTGAACACTTCATTTTCTATTTTCAAATAATCAGCAAAAGAAAGACTAAAGCTCAGGTGTTTTCCTTTCCAGCATAACAATTTTGGCTGCTGGGCTATATCCAAGTTTGCTTTTATCCCTTTTCTGACTGATGCTATGAATATTTAATCAACTCCATGCACAGTGGAGCAGATTCGGCAGGAAGGAATGGAAATTCCATTAATACAGCAGATTGTCCTACATCTGCTGGCTTGGGGACACCTTGAAGGTGGCAGATGTTGTTGTGGATTCTGCAGACACCCTCTGGAATGGGGTACATCTCTTCTGGAGCCTGAAGTGCTGGAGAGGACACTGGTGCCCCTCCGCTTTCTGTAGTTTGGGAGGGGGACTTAGGCCACTGCAGTTTAACAGCAATGTGTTGGGTGTTGGATTCCTGGGGAGTGCATCTGAAGAAATGTTTCCTCTGTCTCATTAATAAGCCAAACCTGCCTTTTCTGAGCAGTGGATTTCCTCAGCAGCTGCAGCTCCAGCTATGAATGACTGCGAATGGTGATCTCAGGCATGCATTCACCTCAGGTGTCCGGGGCACAGCTTGAGCTGAGGACTTCAGGACAATGCAACACTTCTGTGTTAGATGATGCCCTGTTCAGCACCCCTGCGCCTCTGTGCTTCTCCTGCCCTGACCAGGTGCTTCATGAAAAGATTAGAATCCTAATGAGCAAGGGTTTTCCAAAGATTTCATCTCTTCCCTCCCTTTTTTTTTTTTCAGCTTAAAGCACTGTTTTATCCAAAACAAATTTCAGAATGTTCACAATAATAAAATAAAATGGTTGCTCAAATGATCAGAATCACTGCCAGTAGTACATGGAGAAAACAAGCTGTGCTTTTGACGATGCAATTTGAAAAGCACATGTCAAAACACAAATGAAACAGCTTACTAAAGATCACACCAGTTAGGGTAGCAGAGCACAGTACTGGTGGATGAAAGGCTGTAAATAAAGAGCTCTGACTTCTGTCTTCCTTGTTAAGCAGCACTTCACATGACCTTCTGCAGGACTTGAGCTGCACAGCCACAGCAACAGTTGCAGGTACAGTAAAGAACTATTTTGTTCCTGTTTTACAGATGAGATAATTCAAAGCAAAGAGAAGTAAAAGTACAAAAGCAGAGGAGATACAGAAATATCCTCTGTTTCTTTTAGCTCCGAGGCAAACTCTTTACCCATACCATTAATCCCATTACATGTACGACAACAAGGGCAGAGAAGAGCTGGGATGTGTGGCCACATCTGTCACTGTGAGCAGCACTAACGGCGAGGAATGGCACGACAAGTTCAGGAGGAAAGCAGTAGTGCTCTTTATTAATTAATTAAATTATCATTTTTATAACAGGGTTTGCCAAGAGTGTGTTGAATGGCATAAGACAATTGGGTGCTTGGCCATCCATCCCTTGAGGGGATTGGTTAAGCTCTAAGACACTTATTCTAAAATATTAGAAAGCTAGAACCATAACAATCTTGCATAACAAACCCAGGTGTAAGATAAAGAGTTAGTTTACAAAAACCCATAGCAGTGTTTTTCATAGCTTCTGTCAGAAATGCAAAGTTCTCACAGAACGCTGCAGAAAGCTGAAAGATTTCTCTACCAAAGCTTTTCAGCATCCACACATATCCATATCTGATACTGTTTTATAGTAAACCCAGATAAGACCAGGCTCAGCTGAGCTGAGTGAACCTCTGCTGAGTGTCTCTGCTCCCATCCAGACGCAATGTTGTTCTTTTCCCTTAGTAGCCTCTAGAGGCACTTGAAATGCACGGCCTTCTCCCTCAGTATTTCAGGCGGTGTCTCATTACAAGGTGATAAATAACTCGCCTGCGGTTTCTGCAGCTCGCTAATACCAGAGACAGAGATAAAACCAGCCAGAGTTTTTCTCCCTATTCATTTTCAACTTAATGAACAGTGAATGGAAATATTTTCTATTAATGAACTTTGATGGAAGCTGAAGACTGGACAGGATGGAAAGAAAATAGAGAACACTGTCACCCTCTGTACGCAGTGACACTCTCCACATTCCTCCCATGCAGTCCTACAATTGTCAGCTTGGACGCTCCTGATCCTTTCTTTCACCTACATCATTTTCTTTTTCTGCAGCCTTGTGTGCTTAGGATGAACTTTCTGAGACAGGTTGCGAAGCTTCGAGCCCTTCTCTGTCTAAATGCCACTTCCATGGTCCTGCTTTCAGGAAGGAATTCTCTAGCAACAGAATTAGAAGACAGCAAAGTCTTGTGCTTGACAAAGATGAATAGAAACATTGCATTGGTGCAATAATCAGAGCTGCACTTAATTTGCTTGCTGTAGTTGTCTAATAAATACCTGGTTCTTCGGACTCTCACATCTAATTAGATGTAAATTAATTAGGATAATTTTGACAGACACTGCTGGGTTGTTTTTCTGCTGACTTACAAAAAATTGTTTATTTCTGCTTAGTTGTACAGTTATGTTTTGCTGTGGAAAAATCTAATTGTCAGCTGTTAGTGGCACTGCCAGGAATCACCATGGACGCTGGTCTCCACTTACTAATGGGATTGCTATCTGGTGTTTTCTCTACACTCATAATTTTTCTCTACTCTCATCAATTTATGTGTCTTTCTTTACACCTCTTATCTTTCAGGCAATCTGCCTTTATTCCTCTCCTGACCTTTCCCTACTGGCCTCAGCAGTTTCTCTCTAGTCTTGCTTGGCTCCTTCTCCTTCTCTTCATTTTAAGTGCAGATTCTCTGTCACCATTTGATCTCTCAATAGTGATGCCCTTTTATTCACTGCACTTTGTTTCTCAGTCTGGCACGGTCACACCAGCAATCCAGACTTGGATATCTCCCACATGCTGTTTCCATGGCCTTTTTCTAACAGGATCTGCGGGAGGAACAAGACCCTGCAAGGCAATGGTATTTCACTGGTTGTTCTATGTGTTTAGCAAGCGTGGAACTACTGGCAACAGAATCTTTGCTGTTGTATGGAAACTTTAGAGTAACTACTGCTTTTTTAAGAGTTACCATTTGCAGCAACGGCCACAGCCAGGTCTTTGAGGAGATGAGCATGGGACGGGTTAGAAGAAATCTTGTGCTTTTCCCCCCCACAGTCTTGACCAAGGCATTTTATTTGGCTTTACGTGGAAGTCTGAAATTTCAAAATAAATAAACAAACCTTCAAAATACCCCTCTTCTTACTCATTTCCACAGTTATTTCATAATAGAATAGTTATCAAAGTAATAAGATTAAACGGAAATTGCCTGCATTGAGTTAGATTTTGCTGAAGAAAGCAGCTTGTACCCAAAAGCATGCTTGCTTTTTTCAAGCTGTATCAGCTAATCTAATAAAAGATACCATTTTCACAAAACTCTCTTTGCTTATGCCCATTCCTCATATCCTTCTAAATCAATAAATAAAGTTAAGGGTATCTAAAAATAAACCGGGCTTCTTTTGTGGCAGGTTCCCAAGCACACCATGCAAAATACCTTAAGAATCTGGCTACACATCTGCTCAGCACTATTTCGTCTGGGAGACAACTACTAGGAAGAAAATTAAAGCAGAGACAAGGACCTGAAATTCTTTTTTTTAGAATGTAACTTTTCTCCCTTTGCATAAAAGGCTTATTTATGTTCAGACAGTGAATCCCAGAGCCATGCAAAGTGGCGGGTAAATTGTTTACTGATTCCTTTCCTAAGAGCGTAACTGTTACCAGCAGTACAATTTCACACACCACCTGATACTGCAGAGGAATTTCATTCTTGTATGCTTGATTTGTACTGGGCATTTCAGTATTGCTGTAAATAAATGAAATACATGGCAGGTAAAGAGATTACAAGCACATTTCTTCAGTGTAAGGTGGAGGCTTAATGATGTGTTGACTAATCCATACTCCTGCAGTTAGTAAGGCACTATTCCTTTGAATTTCATTCAATGTAATGAAAATATTCATACTTACAGCTAACCTTACACTCCTCATCTGAACATTTAGGATTATGAGATGTGGTTCTAATCTTACAAATGCTTATTCTGTAATTATTTGAATGAAAAAGAAATCATGAATTCACAGTATTTTACTCTTTTTTTTTTCTCCCCCTTCTTCAGCTTCTTAAGTGGAACCTTCTAAGGGAATGTCAGAGATTTTATGTCATCGAAATGGTTCATCCCCAACTGTTGATTTAGTGTCCATTATTTGAAATCAAATTACTTCTAGGCTTCTACAGTAAAGATGAGACCAGTGTGGTACTGGGGATGATCCTAATCACCAGGAACTGCAAAGTGCTTCAGAGACCTGAAATTTCTTTGGGTCATATACTGGCTGCCATGTGGAGCGAGAGAGATACCCACCAAATGACATGGACAGATATTTGGCAGAATATCTCTTACAAGATATTCTTTTTTTGAAACTCCCTAGCATGCATTGTCCTGTTATCCAGAGATTTTGTGCCGATGTGAGATATGGATGGAGTACTGTTTTCACATGTAGTGTTTGAGGTTCTGAAATTCTTTTTCTTCAATAGTTGGTACTTGGAACTCACATTAGAGTTATGGTTTGAGTGCAATAAGTCAGGATTTAAACCAACAAACAAGAACTTTTCATTTTGCATTGACCGGTGAAGCCACTTGGTTACTATAAATTAAAAGAGAAATCTACTTTTATCCTCAAAAAAAGATGCTGAAACACTGTTTCCCTTAACAATATTTCAGCCGAGAGACAAAAAAACCTTTTACAAAACAGCCTGCTTCTTGAAGTTGCTTGTGCTTTTTTTCCTTTGCACATGTTCTGAGATAATCAAACCCCTCTGAAAAGGCAGGTTATCAACTCCCCACATGAAGAGCAATCTTATGTCTTTAATCCTTCTCGCCTATGTGAAAAGTAGGCAACCTGGAGGGAAAACAGCATCCCTTTAGTGGTGTCAGAACCAATCATTTATATTAGTGCTTGAAGATTGGTCTACATTTTCAGATTTCTCCAGCAGGATTCAGACTTCTGTGAAGTAGAATGAGCTCAGTCGGGGAAAACATAAGTTTAGAGTGTGTCAACTGAACCTTTTCTTTTTTTAAATCTACCTCAGTGTACAGTAGGAGGAGAAACTTTTCCTTAAAATAAGAGAAAAAAAGTATTTACATTGATATTGTAATTAAAATTACAGCTCTCTCCCAACTTCTCTGTGAGAAACTACCTGGAACCCTCTGGAAAGAGTTCCCCTACAAATAAAATATTAAACTGATGCAAATCAAACTTACACTGCATCATACAAAGTGAGCATTTGATAACTCCTCTGTGAGAGCTTTCAGTGCTATTGCTCTCAGATTGTGCTTAACTTTAATATAAATGATGGCAAAGTGCCGCCGTGGGTTTTACCCAGTGTCTTCAGAATCTAGGACATTACAGTAAAAGCAATGTGTATAATCTGTTTTCTACTTTAATAATAACCTACATAAATCAATGTAGTTGTTGAGAATTTTGACTGACTTGGGTCTGACCTATACCCAGCAGCTGGACTGAGGTCACTGCACTTTACCTGTGTTGTGTGATTTCTGCCAGACTAGGAAGCAAAAAGCTCTAATTGCCTTGTCTTCCCTGGCATGTGACCTGGAAACCTCTTGTGTTGTAAAACACAATACAGGCAAAGTTTGTGGAGGGGAAAGCCCAAATTACCAGGGCCCATACTCGAGTTCCCTCTCTGCCCCCTGCTCTGCGGATCCAAAAAGCACAAGGTAAGAAAGAAAAAGGTGGATCACGGGTAGCCACGGCCAGGAGCAGACCTTGTGCTGTAAAGCATCAGTTCTCACTTCTCTCGTTAGCAGCAGTGATCAGTGGTCAGAAATCAGCGTTCTCATTAATTCACCCTCTGTCCTGCTTGTTCCTCTGTGATTTGCACTCGTGAAGCAACTCACCAGCCCTTGCTGCACATTCCAAATATGATGCTCCCATTTAACCAGCAAGGCATATGGGGTTCTTTGCATAAACATTGTTAGGTGCTTGTACGCACTTACAAGGCAATAATCTGACTGCAGTTATTATCCAATTAAACTGACAGAACATGACAGGAATAATAATATCAGCGTAATAACTCCAAGGGAGAAGGTGTTAGTTAAACACTGTCTATATCCCAAATACTTTTAAAACTTCAAGAGTTAAGGGGATTTTAATTTTATGCTTATTTTAGGAATTACTTGGTACAGTAAGGTGTAAGTCAGACACCACTGTTAAGAGTTTGCAAACACAGATGAAATCTTGTAATCAAGATTATGCAAAATAAGTCCTGATCAAAGTGAATTTTCTTACTTTTATCTTTTTCTGCTTTTCCAAAAGTGAGTTTTCATCAAAAACAAATGATCAAATAACTCAGATTCTGATCCACTCCTATGGCATGAGCTGATATTAATTATGGCATTTGTGAAATTTATGAAAGAGTGGAGCTCACAGTTGTGTAAGGGCCAGGCTGACTGACAGTGTGGCATCTGAGATTTTTTTTTTTATTGCTGTGTTGAGCAGACCAATTTGAAAGGCAATTGGGTTTGTCCTGGGCTTCCAATTTAGAAAATGTGCTAGAGAGGAAACTGTAAGTGAGAAACCACAGCTAGGTGACTGCATTTGGATATATCCAGACAGCCTTCCTTAGGGGGAACAGGGAGAATGTAAAGGGGAAAGGACTTCCCTCTGTTTTATCTTGTCCTCTGTAACACAGCACATCTGGTCTACAGGCTCTCAGTCAGTGGAAAAATCCCGAGCTTAGCTGGGAGCTCTCACCTGCTTCACACACTCTGTCTGTGCCCGCGGTGCTGCTGCACAGCACGGCTCCCATAATGAACCACCCAAATTCCTTCTGATCTGCAAAGATTACTCTGGTTTTATGACTATATAACTGCTTTTGCCCTTGTGTTGGACTCTCCCTCCTCAGGACTTCAAGCCCATCACCGACTCTGAATCCTAAGGTCTGGAGCACTAAATGACAGTCTAGACAGGTGCCGGCTTTCCAAAATATCACTCATGGAGCTCTCGAAAGCAGACATGCACTGAAGATGGACTTATGACTAAAGAAGATACAAGCGTTCCTTTATGTATTTAGGACTTTTCTCATCCTCTTAGACGAGTTGCCTGTGCACAGACTGTCTCTGATACATGGTCCAGTACAATATCTTGAAGAATTTGCACAAATATTAAATAAGCAGCTCAATGATACGTAGTAAATGACTATTTGAGGGAACAAAGCCTCAATGTGATGGATTTTCTGGCTTGCACTGACAGATCTGATGTCATGCTCTATGCTAGAGTAGTTATATTATTTCACGCTGCTGGCACTGAGAGATCCCAAGCACTTCCATCAGTAGGGAAGGCAGGAATAGCTTCGAGAGTAGTGATGTTCCCTACAGCGTTAAATTAGATTGGACCCCTTGGACATCTGTTTTTGTTGTTTGTCTGTTTTTAGAAGACAACTGGGTAGATTTTAGGATTATCTAATTATCAAGAGTGAGACTCAGTCTTTCAAGGACATAATCTTAAAAAAGTCTTGTTGGTAACAGGACTTGGGGACAGAAAGCAGAAGCCGATGCTGAGTAGTAACAATAAGTGTCTTTAGTTGACTGGTGTAACTTCAGCAGATATTTTGAGACACACAATCACTATATACATGGACTATTACAGACACAGTTTTTGTAAATATTCATGTCTTTATCTCCAACGTTCATGTAGTATCAGTGCTTTCCAGGTGAGTATTATGTAGGGAATAAACCCTCTCTGTGTCCCAGTCTGAGGAAAAGGTATGTCAAATAAATTCTTAGTGACAAATCTGCAATGAGCACTAGACCGCCTCTGATTTTTTCCAGAGAGCATCGCTTATTTTTTTGACAAAAGAAACTGCTGAGAATGGCTAAGACAGCAAAACATACATATCACCCAGAGACATCAGCACAGTCTACCTGCCCTCTGCAGACTGCTCGTTTCCACATAATTCTGCATATTTTTGCATAATGGGTATGCTATAATTTCTGTGAGTACATTTTCAGTTTGGAGATTTGAAAGCAAAATACCTTCTCTCCCTCTCAGCTATGAAGAGCTTCTTCCAAAGTTGTCATTACCATGAAGTTAGTGCTGGGATATACAATTAGGAATAATGAATTAGACAAAGCAGGTACCAGGGCTGAAAACACACCCAGACATGTGCGATTGAGGTGAATGCTGCATCCTGTTCAATTGGGAATGCACTGAGGAAGGCAGCAGCTTGTCTGTCTCTTGTTTCTGTCAAGATTGCTTGGTTTCCTGAAAGATGTATTCTGAACACAGTCTCTTGGGCTCGATTGAGGAACTGGAGCCTCATTCTTTGGTCTGTCCTACTGCACTGCCACGGGAAGTGGTCACTGTCCTCTGCCACCTTCTGAATCCTGCCTGGGAATTGTTTGGAAGACTGCAAGCTAACACAGGGTGAAAGCATGTCAGGGACCATTATGGCAGCCTAAAAGAGATTATTACAGTCCAGTGTCCAGGCCCTTTCCCTGACCCTTTACTAGCATAAATATAACCTGTAGGGTAACAGCATTCAGCTTAACTTCTCAGACATTATGCTCAGGATTACTGCCTGGAGGTTGTTAGCCATGTATGAGTTATTATTTTAAAATGAGGCTAGATTTTGGAAAAGGAAGCTTGAAAGCTCTTTGAGGCTACTTTAAAAACTGTTTCCTAAATCTGAGAGGTGGGAAAACGCTGCCTGTTATGCTGCTTTCTCTGCTCACATCTCAGGACTGCTCTCCTTGGTGTTTCAGAACCACTTTTAAAGCAGAGAGACAATGTGTTTCAGAAAGATTTATGGAACAATTGCAGTATACTGGAGCATCAGAATGAAGAAGCAGCAATGTTCAGATTTGCAATAGAAAATGTAACTTGTACATTTGATTAAATTGTTGACCACAAATTGGTTTGTGTCCTAAAAGCATGGATTTGTCAGACAAATTGTTGCTTCATGGGGACTGCTGGAGTTTTCTGTAGATCAGCCTCACTCACATATGGCACGGGCCTTACTGGAATTGCAAATGCCAAGTTTTCTTCAGGCACTGACTCTTGAAAGAGGGAAGGAATTGACTGAACCACAAAGGCAGCATTATTGAGTGGGATTCTGGAGTCAGTGGATGGCTGTTAGTATAACCCAGCAACAGGCACTTCACCGATGCAGTAAAGGGAATAGTCTGCATTTGCTCTCACAGGGAACCTGCTGATTTCCAAGGCACCTAGTGAGCTAATTTAGGTACTGAAATTCAGGTATACAAGTTCTGGTGTGTTTTACCTCTTAGTCTGCTGTGCAGAATTGAAAAGTGACTTCTTTCTGTACCTTTCATCGTTTACAAGACGGAGATAAAACTACTGGCCCGATTCCCAGTGACATTCCGGAAATAAGTGAGAATTGTTTAAGATACTCTACTGATAAAGCCTTACACGTGTAAGAAGGACAGCAGGTACAACACTTGTCTCTGCAGCACTTCAGTGCCCCTGGTGATTGCACACCAGCCTCTAACCACACCTGGGTTCCCCTCTCTGCCACTCACTCCTTAATCCCATCAGCAATTTAAGGCAGAGCCCTTTGACCACTGTCACATCTGCCCTTCTCTGCCCATGTATGAATGAGATGCTGTGTGTATTTAGTGAGTACTTGTCAATTTTTATTAAGTCATTATGGTGATACCTGTAAAAATGGAAGAATTAAAGGCACTGAAAACCCGTATTTATAACATAGCCACAGACCAACAAAACCAGCGAGGGCTTTCTTCTGATCCAAGGGCCTGAGTCCCAAAACAACTTGGAGGAGACCACAGGGTAGTGTATCCAGGCCACCTGTCTATAAGTCTATCAGCTATGGTGAAATTTTGCAATAATTTTCTTGTTAGGTACAATGTAGCTTGAGGGTCCCCATGAGGGTCCCTCTTTTTTAAGAGACACTAAATCTTACGCAACTTAATTTTCATTGCATGTATATGTGGAAAATGAGCAGGCCTTCGCAGTTCACTGGTGAGTGCCTGCAAACCTGGGAGAAATGGAGTTACAGAGATTCTCTCTGCAGCTTTCTCAAGCTAATGTCTCGCCCCAACTTTCATTTTGTTTTTCTTTCTCAGTATCTCTTTGCTCACTACTGCCAGCCAGAAAAACAGGCTGAAGCTCACTAAGATGAAGTAGCTGGGTCACACTGCAGAAAGTGCTGATGTGAGCTGTTTCTTAACAGGTTGAGCTGTTTTCCCACATAACCCTGTGGATGTGCTGAAACAATAGATTTTTCTTAGTGTATGTATGTATATGCATCTTGGACTAAAGCTATGGATGTACAGAATAATTTTTAATGGTGGATTTAGTATTTCTTGTCCTATGCCTTAAAAACTAAATAACTCCCCATATTGTAGTAGCTAATAATTCCCACTATTTCACGATATTATTTCAGATTACATCAAAGCATCCAAGAGAAGAACGTGAGAGGCATCAGTGAATTTAACCACATGATTCATCTCTGTCAGATGGGTTGGTACTGTCCCTGAGGTGTTTTTACAAAGAGGAACTAAGGCACAGAGAACTTCAGAAAACAGGAGACTATGCAGAGGCACAGTCAACCACGTGTCCAGTAATACCAACTCTTCAAACAACTTGGGTTCCCAAGAAAAGATCTTTTGTGCATGCCAAGCTGACAACACACCAATAAATATTGGTATGAAACGTTGATTTACTGTTGATTCGCTAACTCTGTGGTCTGTATGGGGTAACTTCCAGCATGACACTAAAAGTTCAAGTTCAAGACTTGAGAAAGTTAATAAGAAAATACTAAAATCCATACACAGAGAAGAAGAATTTTTAGAATTGTTTCGGAGATGATATTCTGGTGTTTGCTGGTAGTTTGGCATTAGTATCTTAGATCTCCTTAAATTTTATTTTTCTGGTTATGTATATAAAAGTACATATGTAAATAAAAGCTTGCTTTTCCAAAATGCACTTAGAATTTTAGCCTTAGTGATTACCTTTAGTGAAGATACAGCTATTGATTTTCTGGGGACAAGAGTACTCTTATTATGTAGAGGTTACTGTCCTATGAATTTTCATAACAACACAAAATATTTTTCCATTATAGGTCTGTTAGGAAGTGAGAATGGAAATTTTTTTGCAGTCTCTTTCTGTGACCTTCCAAATGATTCTGTTTAATCCTGCATTTCTCTGCCTGAAGCATTAGTCATACAAGTAGCCTGTTCAGAAAAGTTCTTTACTTCTTCTATACAAATGACCTAAACGTCACATGAAAACAGATTTTGATTGATTTCTCTAGTTCATTCTTAACTGTACCCCTGGAGATTAGTTACAAAGTTAAAGCCACGTTTTCCATGTAACTGTGGCTATAGGGCTGAGTGTGTTCAAAAGTAAACTGGTTGGAAAAGGTGCCTTACACAAACAGCTTTATTTCCCACAAGGCTCACATTATCTTCCCAGTTCTACATAAAAACTTTACTCTTTAAATACATTTCATATTTTAGATAAAGCGAGAAATCTTTCAAGACAGTTGCACTTCACATTGCTGTACTGATAAAATATATAGGGATTTATTTTAAGAAATTTCAGACCAGTGCAGCCTCTGCAGTGTGAACTGCAGCAGTCGTGGCCTTGCCCACTCATTGCCATGAGCTCAATGTGCAGAACAATGCCAACGACCAGAAAGTTCCCCCAGCTGCAGACTGGCAAAGAGAGTTCACTGCTCAGTGCTGGCGTGTTTGAAAAAATGGTTGTCTTCCTTCTGGCATCTGCCCATTCTCATTTTTCTCTAGTGCTTAGAGCACAAAAAATACAGGATCCACAGCTTCAAGTGAAAAGATAAAAGGTCGTGTCTCATGGCAGGGTCTTCAGGCTATTTTGTTGGAGCCATTGGAAATTTGTTATTTCTTTCCACTGTGCAGTCACTGTTTGATGTATTGGTGAGTCTCAGGCACTGAATTAACTCCAGCTCACGGTCACTCCATACAGAAAGCACTTTAGACACTATTTTTTGTGGGAGTTGATGGAGTGAAAGTGGAGTGTAAGTATTTAAAAGAACATGTACTATTACACTTTAAAGTGACTTTTTTTTTTTTTTTAAGAACATCTGTGTTTTGTTAACTCGCACACAGCCACGAGCATTTATCTCTAACTGAGTTACACGGGGCAGCCTGGCAGAATCCAACAAGTCTGACATACTGGGAATCACAAATACCTCACAGGCTGTCTGGCCTATTAAAATATCCCATTCAGTTTCTGTGAAAACTCTTCAGTATAACTTGGTATGCTGAGCTGTCAAAATGTTACTGAAATAACACTGAGGGATGGCATGTAGGAGACAGGCCTCCCTTAAGCAAAACACCTGGCACTCAGAAGCTATTATAAAGCTTTTAATTATTTTATCTTCTAGCAATTCAATTTCTCATATTTTTAACTGTAATTTCACCCCTAATTGTAATAAAGTAAGCTTTAAAAAGAAAGGGATTCTCTTGCCCTGGGAATTTCCAGGTAACAACTGAGACTGTTCTCCAGGTGGAGCTGTTCCCGTGACCCCCAGCTGTAGCTGCTCACAGGGCAGGACACAGACTGACCTACACTGTGCCTAGTGGGGCACACTGGGAAGAGCTGTGCTGCCAAAGCAAAGGGTCAAGCATTAAGGAGCTCCTCCATCAGCTTCCAAACAATGGCTCAACGGGCACAGAAAGAACAACACTTCTGCCGAGCACTTAGGGGACCCAGGGGAATCTTACATCAGCTAAATGTGACATTAATGCCACATCCCAAGAAATCCAGTTTGCCCTGACAGTGAACTGGCCAGAATTCTTGTCTGGGGTTTCACTGCTGGCATTCCCAGCTGAGGGGATCCAAGTGGATTTGCTCACACAGTGAGCAGAATGGTGTGTCTTGATTAAGGCTGATTTGAATAGCTTTGTTTTGAGTAAATACAGCTGGAAGGGAAAGGTGCAGGCACACAGTCGTGTCGGTGAATTATTAGGTATCAACTTTTGCTGCTGGATAAACACAAATAAAGTACTTGGGAGAAAAAAAGTTGTTGGTCAAAATGTTAGAAATTCAAGGTAAGGCGCTGCTTTAGCTAAGTCAGGCTGACAGCATTCAGGCAGAGAATCATTGCACTGAGGTCTGCTGAGTCTGTTCTAAATAAAACAAGTAGGCTTTGCCTCATGAACAAGTGGATTCATCTACTGAGTCCCTGCAGAGGGATTTTTTTTGCCTTTGTATTGTCATGAAGGAATAATAAAAACATCCCTTAAGTCCTAATCCAGCATTAAAAATATATGGTAGATGTATTTTGGTTTGAATTAACAATACTGAATAATTTCTGTGAAAGGAACTAAATGTCATACTGTGTGAAATATATAAGCTTCTGAAATTCAGTATTTCCTAGCTGACTACTTCAGATAAATATTCAAGCATTTAGAAATGTATTTTTCAGGCAAGGTCACTCTATTTTTGTTTTATGTGTACACGAAACATTTCCAAATCAGTGCATTTCATTTTGGTATTAGTTTCACAGAAATTACAACTGTTTCTGTCAACAAACGAGACCGGAATTAACCCAAGAAATCATTGTCTTCATGGAGTTCACAGGACAGAGATGAATCCCAAGAATGCAACTGGAAAGCATGAAATATTGCTTTAAGTGCTGGAGTATTGGCTTGGCTATCATAAACAAAGCAGTGGCAGTGGGTGATATTGCATGTAATTTCCCCTTTCCACTGAACAGGGAAATGAGAGGTTGGTGGTGGAGTCAGTGCTTCTGCTATTCTGGACTGTGTTTATCATTCCCCTGATTTACCAGCACAGTGCAATTTTCCCCTTGCAGCCTCCCTTTGGTCTTTTCTTGGCTTCCAACACTCCTGGAGAGAGGACTGTCTCCAACTGTAGTCTGTTCAGTGTCTTTAAATATTGATTATTCTTCTTCCCAAATCAGGACACATGCTAACCTATTTCTTTCACTGACAAGTACAAACTTCCTTGTCTTTTGCTTCCATTCTTAGTGTGGGTAGAAGTGGTTCTTCCATGTTTTGCAACTGGTTGAATAACCTTATTACCTTTCCATGTATAAGAGAGGAGCTTCTTATCTGCAGCCTTGTCCAGATCACTGTTCATGAGAATTGTTTTCAGGCTTAGAGACTGTCAGTCCCTGTTGTGTTAATTGGACTGTAAAAACTCTCTGAGGAACTTTCTGAGAAAATGCTAAAATAGAGGTATGATTTAACTACCTCAGACGAGGTAGACTACATTTTGCCTACTGTAATACAGATACACACTTCTGATATACATGTGAATAGATTTTAAATTTTCTCTACAGAGCAGCTCTCCTGTTATGTGACCCAGCTGTTTTTTTTTTCTAAGAGTTGATCATAAATCCTCCCATAAGACTAAAGGTGAAATCCTGGTTCCTCCAGAGGCAATGGACACTTTTACACTGTAAATCATTTGTGCCACATAGAGCAAGAGGCTGCTGATGCCTTGAGGGTTTTTCCTCCAACTCCTCCGACTGCCACTTTTATCCACTGTAAGAGAACTGGAAAACTGAGCTGGGAACAAGATGACACTTCTGACTGATTCTTTCATGTGCTTATTTACACAGTCCTGAGTTAGCTGCACTCTTCATGACTATAAATATAATTTCAAGCCTTTTCACTACAGTACAGCTTACCTGAGAATTCTAAAAATATTATCTGCTTTACTATATCACTCTAAGGTAATTTCTAATGTGTTATGTGTGTGTATGAAAGAAATATGTTGCTGATGCTAAGAGTACTTTGAACAGTCTGGAGAATCACTGCTGGAATATCTTGAGCAAGTGATAATAGATTCCCCATCACTTAAATCTTTAAACTTAAAATAGATGTTTTTCCAGAGGACGTGCTGTTCCCATTCAAATGATGATCTTGAAGATCAATTGTGTCAAGTGTGTGAAGTCCATCAGCCTGTATTATGTTACAGTTCATACGACATGTCAATAAATTGATCCTTCCAACCTCAAAATCTGTCAAGGTGCTAGAACACAATTTTTTTTTGTAACTTCAGGTGTGATCCAAATGTCAAAAGCATTTGCTAGTTTTGCTATTAGTTGTGCACCTCAGTGTATGTTTATTTACAGTCTTTTCATTGGTACAATGTCATAGTTCAATGGGAGCTTCTGCCTGGTTTTGTCTCCAGCTGCCACTAAACATTTGTATATAGGTGAAAACTAGTAAAAATTTCTGTATGATCAGCCTCATTTTTCATTTTTCCAAGAGGCTGAGGGTCTAGAGTAGCTAATATGTCCTCATTTCCCTTACAGCTGTTGTTGAATTGGCTTAGAACTTAATCTGGACCTCTTTCGTGTTTCTTCCTTTCTCCTTTGGGATCAACCATATGGAAAATCATAAAATAAAATACCTTGCTTGCAGCAATGAAATAATTTTCAATAAAAAGGAAAATAATGAAGCAACTTCACTCAGTGACTAAAATTGTTCAAATGAATTACAAATGATATCTAAATGAAATTTTAGTAGAGGCTGTCTAGACCTACTGAAAAACAACATGCTAAGTGAAGCTCTAGCTCTCAGCAGAGTAGAGCAGAGTACCACTCTAATCAAAGAACAGTTCATTCATTCATTCTTCTACATGTCAAATGATCGACTTGAAAAGAAAACCCTCCATGATGATGATGAATGGTATGAAAAGGAAAATACTAAGCAATATATATATATTTTTTTTTTTGTTTAACAAGTAGAAGTTTGCAGTGAGAGAAACACGGGTTTGCTCTAGAGAATAAACCACAAGTAAACAGGAAGTGGTGGCTGAGGGCTGGTTTATGGCCCCCTTACTCCAAGAAAAATCTTACTCCATTAGCAGCACCATTAAATCCAGCAGTGCTACTCGTACAAAAAGCTCATATTCGTTCTTTTAAGTTGTCACAGTCTGACTCTATAGGAATATTGTAAGACAGCGGTGAACTGTTTTTTCATCGCTGCGTATCTGCACATTCATAATACATCAGAAATACCTTTTTTTTTTAGCTCTGTATCTATTCTTGGCTATGAGGTTTTGATATAGAATTCACACAACATCCTGCATCCCTGATGTTTTGTTCCTACCGCTCCCCAACTGTAACTGTCAGCATGTACCATTTCCTTATGTACATCTACGTACCGACGTGGTCAAAAGGTTAATACGTTGCAGGGGAGGAGGAAAGGGCTCCCAAAAGGTTATGAGCCTCCCTAAGGACTTCACAGAAGCCATTATACCTATATTCCTTTTAGATGGTAATATTTGGCTACACATCCACACGCTTAAATTATTAGATATGCGATTTATATTCCCCTAGTTTGCTCTCAAAGCCTTGCTGTTCTGAACTAATGTACGGCTCGGCGACAGAAGATCCAGATCTCACTGCTCAGCCTCTGAGTGTCTGGGAATGACCCTCTTTTTTCAAAGGTGAGAAGATATTCTGATTCCTGCACCTTACAGTCTCTCCTGCAAGCTGCCTGTTCCTCACTCCCCTTTGCATTTAGTCTCTTTACCACAAAATACAAAATCCTCTTAACCATTTTTTCCTCTAAACTTACCTTGCAGTATTTTGGTAGCATATTAGCTTGCACTGGACTTTCTTCCCTGGAGCCTGGCATCAGAGTCCAAATGAGGTCATTAATCTAAAAGAGTGGAGTGGTCTCATCCTAGCCCTGGTTCCGCAGGGCACCGCGCTCGGTCCTGTTCCAGGGAGCTCTGCAGCCTGTGCTGAGAGCCAGGCTCGGGGCTTCCACAGCAGGACTGCTAATGGTCAGGAGTGCACAGCTTGAGCACTGCTGTGTCAGTAGCAGGAAGCTTTTACTGTGCCTGGGTTCCTGTCAGTGCTACTAATTCAATCACTTACATATGCAATGAATTCACATGAAAAATTAACAAACACCTAGCCAGCAGCAGTGCCCTCTGTTCATTCTTTTTTTCCTAAAAAAGCAATGTAGCTTTCTCTTAAAATGATTGGATTTAATGGTTTATTTCAGCATTTTGTGAAAACAAAAAAAAATCCTTTATTCCTAAATAGCTTCTCAATATTAATCCATGACATTATTTTATTTAGCTTTTATTAATATCTTCCATCAGGTTCTCTTCTAATTACATTTGTATCATCCTTTGAACTAAAAGGGACTGTGCAGATGTCAGGGTGGGGTACAGCTCAGCAGCTTGCAGTGATCTATTCCACTCAAGATCTATTTGATTTGATTCTATTTTCCATCTCTAAAATCCACTACAGATAATTTTTGGCATCATTAGTAGTAATAGCTCTAAAGGCAGTGCAGCCTAATGAGGAAAAAAGAACTCAGGACTCCTTTCTCCTCCTAAACAAGAATCCCTAGGGAAAATGAGGTCCAAGTATCATCACATCTTTCCTTACTACCCTTTTTGAGAGACTGGTGATCCTCCCTGGAGAGCTGGTCTGGGATTCTACAAGCAGCAGCCTACAGCTCAGACAGTCTAATGACAGAGATCTGTGTTCAGAACTTACAACAACTTAAAGCAAAAACCGTGCTCTTTAACAGCAGGTTTTGTTGAAACTGTCTTTCCCAACACAGCTTGAGAAAAGAGAGTGAAGTGAATGTACACATCCTCTGTCCATGGGGCAGGTGGAGATTTATACCAGCTGTTAAAGCAGCTGGTGACCACAGTGATGTTTAGGATGCCTTTGGTATATTCCTTCTCCTGTAGAAGTGCTCCAGCCACTGGGGCCATGTGTCAACTGCCTGGCCCCTCTCACAGCTGCTTTTTGCCACTGTAATAAACTGAAAATCACATGGGCAAGGATGTATCCCAAGTAATATAAAGGAATTAATCTTAAACTCCGGCGTCCACCAAAGTGTTTCCTCTGAATGTAGTTATGGAGATTAAAATATCTTAATTCTCTAGAAAATGCCTCTTTCTGAGGCCTTTATCTCTTTCATCAGGTATCAGTCTTTGAGAAGGTAATCTCACTATGTTCTTCAAAGTTTCAAGTTGATATGTGTGCTGATTACCGTGCTAAGATCCCTTCCATGCTCCACATAGTGTGCTGTGTTGTTTCTGACAGTCCCCCCTTTATGGCCTTTTTCTGAAGAGTTATTCAAACTGGTTCTCCTGCTTTGAATGAACTCTTCTGCTTCATACCTTTTCACAACTCTGCACCTTGAAAAGCCACTTTGAATATCTGTATCAGTACAGTAGTATGTTTTTTGCAATTGCTCAATACCAGTCTCTTCCTTGCCCTCTTATCATATTATGTGTTATTAGACTTAGAAAGCCACTCTGAAGCCAAATCACCTTATTTTAGAAAAAATGCCAGGGGCAATACATTGTAATTTTTCTGCATTATATGTGAAAAATGGAGAAACCAGAATAATCTTTCACTTTAAGCAACAGCAAATCCAGCAAGGTCATCTTGCTCCTGAAGACTCTGCTAGTGTGGCCCAGTGAAGCAAACTGATTTGTGGAAATCAAGAGTGGGCTCACAGTGCTTTTCCATTGAATCTATTCCTTTTGTTATGGGTTTGGAGTATGCAACAGTTATGAGGTAATGCACTGAATGAATTGCATTACAGTTGATTAGCCAGGCATAGATGGGATTAGACTGGGACACAGTGATGCAAAAAGATTTGTTGAAGTTTTACAGAACCAATGGATAAGATCACGGGGGGTTCCTGTGCTATCTGCTAAAACACATGTTCAACCAGCTCCACTCCTATAACTCTGACCCCTCGCTCAGCTGCTAAGCCTGGCTCAGAATGGGATTTCCTCCTCCTCAGCCCCTGTGGCTGGGGTTCAGTCGTGCCATCCTGCCCCCCTTTCCAGTGCTGTGCTGTTGCTGGGCAGAACGCTCCTGACTGGACTTTGCGTCAGAGTTCCTCTGTTGTTTTTAGTTTTCCTTACCCACACAGGGTTTTCTGCTACTGTGGTACTCATCTGCCTCTCTTCCCTCCCACGAATCATTGTTCTGTCCATGTCTTATCAGCAATATCCCAGAAGGAAGAGTTAAATTTACTTGGCCAGGTTTCCACGTTTTGAAAAGAGCCCTCTTGAATTTGGGATTGCATTATTGGTATTTATTTTCCAACTCCCCTACCAATTCAGTTATATGGAGGGCACTGAATCCTGTAACATGTGGTTACGCTCTAATTTCTGAGTGACATCTGGCAAAAAGTCTGGATTCAATATAAAGGTTATTTTTAAGAAGACTTTTCATTTTTATAAGAATAAAACATTGCCTTAGTAATTAAAAATAAACATGCTCTCCATAACTGGATGAACATTTGCTTCTATACGTTTTAATACATCTGGAGAACATCCTATAACCACAAAAGTGCTTTTATTCCTGTGTTATAGAAAACAGACAGAAAACAGAAGCATGGTGACAGTAAGTGCCTTGTCCAAGTTCCTACAGAAAATCTGTGGCAATGGCCAAGCAGGAACTTAACTCCAGATCCCTCTGTTGTTCTGCCATAACCACTGGAAGTCACTCATGGATCCAGGACGTTACTGGACAGGACTTGCATGTACCACATACAAATGGAGTGTAAACAGTTATAAATCCTCCAAGCAGAATTTAGCCTACTTCTGTACCTCATTTCTCTGTGTTTACAGAATGAAGATAACCCTTTCTAGGCTACTTTGAGGCAAGGAATAATGCTTCCAACTGTGAAAGAGTCTTAATAAAATTCTGATTGCACTGAAATTAATGGTATCTTTATCATTGATTTCACTGGAACCAGGATTTCAGGATTTCACTGGATGGGCAGTAGATAAATATTGAGCAGCATCTTTGTAAATGAATCTTGCAGTATATGAGTAGTTGCTGCCATGGTTCTCTGCCAGTGCTAAGTATTAATAAGAAGGTGACACAGAACAGAAATCTTCAATGGATTTCCTCTGGAAACTATGCTTCTCATATTTCAGAAATTATTTTGCTGTCAATAAACACAAATTCTGAGGGACTGCACAAAACTAATGCTGCAGAGAAACAAATGGTAACCAGATACACTAAATAACTGCTTCTCCTCTTAGTTAGTGAAAACCTGTGAACAAAAATCAGAGCAGAATTCACTATAATGTCAGTAATATATTTATTTTTCCTTTATGAAAATGATTTGAGGAGAAACAAATCACAAGTGCAGTTGAACTCTTAAGCAGTGATTCTGTTCCTTTTCAAGATGTGTCAGCTATAAAGAATCAAAAAAACCCATGAAAAAATTTAGCAACAAAATTGTCTTTGACTAGTAAACTTAAGAGTATTTTTTCAAGTATCTGCAGTTCTTTGATACACGTGTATTAGTTGTCAGCTGAAGTGGGAATGATAGTTCAGACATCATCTCTATGGTTTCAAAATAAAACATACACTAGAATGTGTTATGTAAGTTTTTACCTGTAGATGAGTGGAAATGTTTCTACTGCACTCCTTGCAGACTGCTGTCCAAAAGAATGTGCAGTTGATGAAACTACTTTCTTGTCTGAAATGCTAGATGGGATTTTAATTTTTAGAACTCTTGTTTTAGCAAGAAAGACCAGAAATCAAAGACAGCCTGCTGGCAGTGATATACTGAAAGCACCATGCAGACATCAAACTCATCATAGTTGAAAAATAATGTTGATTGTTGATTGTGTATTACTGTAAGCCAAGAATTCTATTTCCTTGTGAACAGAGATGTATAAAAGTCACTAAAAAACTTACTAGTCCTTTGTTTTGTATTTGCAGATATGGGAACACTCTGTAGACAGGTTTTAGCCATTTGCTAAATTCAGGTTTGATATTTGTGGTCTCTCTAGTCTGTGTCTGTCTTGTCTGGTTGGCCACATCAGTAATATCTGCTCTCAAATTCTGCAAAGGACACTTACACAGGATGGAACTCGAGCATGTCTGTGTGCAAGAAGGAATAGTAAATACTGGCTTGTAAATTCACAAAAATATTGCTTTGCTTGGTGCTTAGCAAATACACAGAATCTGTATGTAGCAACCTGAATACACAGTTTTTCTGTGATGATTAATGAGTCCAAGTTAATTATCTGGAATTTTATTTGCAATTTTATTTCTGGTATTTGTCAGTGACTACTTGATAAAAAGGCAGTGAAATTTGGTTTCTCTTTGACAACGATAAAACGCTTTGGAAATAAACATTCATTTTTTATGCAATGGCAGGAAAAAGTACTTATCCCTTTGTAAATCAGTAAATTTAGTGATATTCTTTTGCATATCTTTGCCTAGCCAATATCCAGTGATCTCACCTATTTGGAAACTCTTTTGCTGGTGTGACTCTTGAAATTCTAAGATCTGAGTAACAGAGTAATGCTCAGTACACGACAGCACAGAACTGATTATGACCAAGAGCTGTAAGGCTGTAATGATATTGTTATGGGTTGTGTCCAGATTGTGATGGAGTGTTCAGGGACATCTGTCTCCCTGATATATTGTGGGATGCAAATCACAGATATAAGATGGGACAGGAACCCCAGAAATCAGATCCTGAAGTACTTTTATGAGCCTGAATCAATCCAGAAATAATCTTCTGACTCAGTACAAGGACACAGCACTGACTCTAAGATGTGGCTTTGTGATCCCTTCCAAAAAAACAGTCCAAAGTGAGTTCAGTAGTTTTTCCTGACTATGACAGCAAAACAGAAAACTGAATTCTTTTATTAAGACCACATGCTCTAAATAATAACCAATGCATCTGTTTTTGGAGCTCAGGACAGAAGAGTGATCTGGTGGTAGTATGAAAAAAGAGCTTAGTCCTGGCTCAGCCGACGTCCAGGAAAATAACCCTGCTGGTTCTGATGGGTTCTAGTTTATATCCTTATGCACACAAAATTTGGTTATTATTGAAATAAATTTAAGGCTATTATTGAAATAAATTTAAGCTTCCGGTTACACAATGTTGACACAGCTGGTGATTTCCAGCCCTCAGTGCCCACTTGCAGGAACACGAATACGAGATGGTGAAAGGCTTCAATGTCTCTAACATGAAACATTGAGTTTAGCTGTATGGGAGAAATACATTTCCTCTGATTATGAAGGTTTTATATGAAGCAAAACCATGAGTTCAGCTGAGTGGGAGATGTGATAAGAAAGCTGGCAGAGAGAATATTCAAACTTTAGAGCTCAGGTCGACTCAAAATGATGTTTTGGACTAGGCAAAGTGGCACTAATTTGTCACTGCCTGTGTGGGTCTCTTAACAGGAGGTTAGTCACACTGTGAACACAGTCAAGCCCTCCACAGCTGTAACAGGAAGATTTTTGACTTCTCAAAGTTGACTATTTTGGTCTTCCTGAACGGGAGTTGGGGTGTGTTTCTGCTGAAGTCAGAGAAATTTGTGAAGGCAACTTCAGAAGATGACTTCAAAGAGGCCACTGAGAGGGGACCTCATGCATTTGTATAAATATCTAAAGAGATGGGGTCAAGAGGATGGACCAGGCTCTCGTTGGTGGTGCCAAACAGTCAAACAGGAGGCAACGGGCAGAAACTGATGCACAGGAAGCTCCACCTGAACATGAGAAAGAACTTCATTGTGCAGTGACCGAGCATTGGGACAGATTGCCCAGAGAGGGTGTGGAGTATCCCTCACTGGAGATACCCCAGAAGCATCAGGACACAATCCTGTACCCTGTGCTCTGGATGACACTGCTGGAGCTGGGAAGTGAGACCAGATGATCCACTGTGGTCCCTTCCCACCTGAACCATTCTGTGATTCTGGTAAGACAAGGAAGGTGTTGTTCTTGGGTTATTGAGGTTCAATCTTCTGGTCTCATAGGCAGCATACCAAATCTTTCAGAAACTGACTGTGTTTCATCTTTAAAGAAATTCATTTTTTTGCTTCCACTATTCCAGTTGGAAGGCTATTGGAAGTCTTGATTGCTCTAATGATCAGAAACTTTCTTCTAATTTCCAACCTAAATTTATTCACAGCTGGTTAATATCCATTTGTTTCTGTGCCAGTTTTGTTCTTAGCTAATTTAGGTTTTTCCATATCTGGTGTTTATCTCCCTGATGCATTTACATGCTGTGATTATGGTCCTGCTGAGCTGTCATTCTGCTCAATGAAATAAGCCAAAATCTTTTGGTCTTTTCTTGTAAGGTAGACTTTCCCTTCTCCTTGATCATCCTTCTTTGGACCTGTTTCCATGCCTCTCTTCTGTACAAGATCCTCAACTGAAAATCTCTTACTGGCCTTGTCAACCAGCACTGACATCTTCCTGACTATTCTGGAAAAAACTCTTCTAAAACTAGAACTGCATCTGCCTTTTTGATGGATGTATTTTATCGACATCTTGTAGTCATTATGTATGTACAAGTTGTTCTTCTCAGTAATTTCTAAATGATAGTCCATGGCTTAGGGTAGGTTTTTTGTTATTGATGATCAGAACTATACTGTAGTGTTAAATGAAATTGCATTTATATTGTTTAAGTATAGACAGGTTCCTCTGCATAGTGACCGAAACTCAGCAGTACTGAATGTTTCCCAGTATTGACAATGTTTTCCAGAACTGAGCAATCAACAAATGTAGTCACCATTTTCCTGTTTCTGCTACGTTTATGGATGAAACATCAGAAACAAACACTTTCAACAGTGATCCACAAAAACCTTCCCTATGAAACTTTCCTCAGGCTGACGGTCCTTCCTTTAATGCTCTATTTTTCATTTCCCCATGAATGAGTTTCCTGCCCTCTTTACAGATTTACTACTATTCTTTACTTTCTCCAGCTTCACTAATAATATCTTTTGTAACACCATAACAAATGCTTACCAAAGGTCATATAGATCAAGTCAGTTATACCTCCCTTGCCTAAAATCCCAGTTATGATAACAGAAAATGCTGTCAGGTTAGTCGGACATTATGTTCTCCTGATAAATTCAAACAGCTTTTTTTTTGTGTGTGTGTGGGAGGTTTTTTTTGGTGTGTGTTTTTTTGTTTTGTTTTGTTTTGTGGGTTTTTGTTGTTGTTGTTTTTTGGTTTTGGTTTTTCTTGTTTTTTTTGTTTAGGTATCTGTAGTTTTCCTTGAAGTCTGTTCCCTAAAACCTTGAAGATTATGGATAGCCATATGGGTATCTGGGCTGTTAGCTGTCTTACCATTTTTCTCACCTTATCTTAAATCTGGTATATCTTCTGTTGTTCTGTTCAGATTTATAGAAGAATATATTTTCTTGTTATGAATAAGAAAATATAACATATTTTCTACCAAGCCTCCAATTTAATATAACACATTTGTAATAGCTGAAGAATTCACACCCTCTTAAACGTTTTGGTTTTGCACCATAAATTAGGTTATCCATAATACAGATGCTACTTTGAGCATGTTTTGCTTCCCCTCCCCCTTTTTCATCAGATAACCAAAAAACTTCCAATGATCGTTTTAATATACTTTAGTATACTTCTAAGATCTAAGTAAGCTTTACTTTAGGCAGCTTGTACTTTTTCCTTCTGCCTATGAGAAACTATCTCCATTCCCTGTGTATTCTTCATTCCCTGTGTTAAGGCATAACCTCAACAATTTAACAGTAGAAAATATTAGTTCTGAAGCTTCTTACAAAAGTTTTGCCGATTTTCTTCGGGTCCAGGTTCTTAATATGACTAACACCTTTGGTTTTCTGTCTTCCCTGAACAGCATGTAATCTTTTATTGTGAGTGCTCCACAGATTACTGTTCTTTCACTATTTCCAGGTAGTATCTAGCTGTCTTCTAATAATTCAGATTTCTTTTGTTTGCACAGGTTCGGGAAATTCTATGCATCCCTTCCAGCTGTATATAACTTGCCACGTTGTGTGCATTACCCGGATTGAGTAGAGTGGTAATATTAACAATATTTTCTACTGTTCAGAACAAAACCAGCAGTCGCTTACTTCCTAGTTTCCATTCCTTAGCATTGTTTTCTCTGTTGTACATCATAATTTTCCCTCTTTCTTTTATCTATCATTCTTTCTTGTGTTACTCTTTCAAAGCCTTCTTAAAATTGTCCTGATTCTTGAAAGGAGTGTTACACAACAAGTAACAAAAGATGAAAGATCTCACATCCATCTCTAGCCTGCAACTGGAAAATTATATTCCTTGTTAAACTTCCATGAATGACAACAGAAATAACCTGTCACTTTGATGAGACACTTGTCACGCTGTATTTTTTATTTCATTAATCACTTCTGTCACATTTCTGTCATTATTCCTATGACAATGGTGTCCAAGGCCATATTGAAGACTAAGGCTATCTCCTACCTAGCATAAATAAAATGAATCTGTTCTTTTGTGTAAAGTATGATTATTTTTCATATATTCCTATTAAGATTTTAAGAGGTTCTGACAGATTACTATCATATCAAAATGTGATGTTTGCTCTCAGTTTTACATAATACTCAGAAGTACTCAAAAAGCTTCTATTTACTATGGTCTTTGTTTATTCCTACATTAATATTAGCAAAATTGACCATAGGAAATTCTGTGAAGTTAAACTCTAATATTCAGCGTTACTTATCGAGAAACAGATTTCTGTATTTCAGGGTAGACTTAAATGGGCAAGTATTTCCCCTCAACTGATTTTTAATTAACAGTGAATAAGAGTTCTTGGACTTTTTATTGATACACCTACTAGTCAGAAAATGCTGAATTTGAAAATGTATTTTGTGATAGCTTTCCTGCCCCTATCCAGGAAATGCTCTATTCACTACTTGACACTGTAGCTTTGGAACCGACTGGTGACGTTGGGAAGACAGAGATTAATGTGAAAAAAGCTTGGAAGCAAATTACTCTGTTTTTCACATCAGTGTAATTTCTAATTAGATTAACTGATGTAAAGGTTAAGATACAGCTGGCTCTAATCTTGTTAAGACGAATTTTAAAGTTTGTTTCCTCAGCTTTTGAGAACTATTAAGGTCTATAAAGCCAAACAATTGAAAGTAAATGCATGTCAAAGTAATTCTGAAGGTCTCATTTCTAAATGTCAGTGTACAAGAGCATCTGAATTTCTTTTATGTATCTCATAACAGCAATGAAGTCTTAATGTAATCAAGAAAGGTAATATGTCTGAATTCATTGCACAGTACTTTCCTTATCACACATGCTTTTGTTGTTGCTCTAAATGCATAGGTGCTACTTTGTTCCAAATGCATATTTTATTGAAAAATGCTGTCCAAAGGTGTTGGTAAATTGTATTCAACATCCATCCCGGGATAAGAGGTGTAAAAAGGAAATTCTATGAAATGAACAGTTCAAGTTACCCGAAGACAGTAGACTGCTCTAAGACAAGTGAACATGAAGCAGCAGAGTGTTCCACATTTTACAGAGAAACTCACGAAGACTTTAGTGTGGCTCTTTTCCTGCAGGGATTGCCAAAACAGAGAAGCATGCGAGAAAAGTGGATTTATGGGCATAGGCCTACCTTGCAAATGTTGTAGATAAAATTCAGGTGTTTTTTTTTAAAGCTGGCTACTTCCCTTCTCGTGGCAGTCCCCTGTTGTTTCCTAATCCTCATACAGTTTGTGAAGAGGGAGCTCTGCTGATAACCAAATTTTCCACCATCAATTCACTTCCTTCTACTTGTGGCAGTGAGCAGACCTTCACTGTGGAACATTTTTGTTTTGTGACCAAGTGCTGCTGAGAGGGCACTCGGCCCCTGTTGCATGCAGCAGTCATGGCCTGGGTGACCTGGGTGCCCTGCCGTGGGCAGCAGGAAGGAAAACACAGCACAAATGTGGCAGGAGGCAAAACGTTTCATGGAAGCCTTCAAACTCAAGCAAGGAGGAGAAAATTAACAAAGAGGACAGTAAAAGGAGCAACAGTGGCAAATCTGAGTGTCATGACAGGCAGTGGAGAAGTAGAGGAAGAAAACTTAATGCTTACATGTACTCTGCCAACCTACAGAAGTTCAGAAGTTTTTAGAGAGGAACTGCAGTAATGCTGGTACATGACTAATCATGCAAACTTTGGGAAAATCACCTTTGGGGGCTACCATTAAACTCTGGGTTATGATTTGTATTTCTGGGCGTGGGTAAACTGATGAGACATGGATTTTTTTTTCCATTGCATATAATAAGTTTCACTTACTTGGTATTTTAGAATTTACTTTATTTATATGCAAATAAACCACTGAAAGTAAAACTCACGTACCAATGACTCAGAACTTTAAAAGCCTGAGAGCAGAGCAATGAAATATCAGACTGTTTATAATAATTCTAACCTGGTAGAAAAATTTGCTGAATACGGTCTTTATGATCCTCAGCCATTTTATTAGTAGTATTACTGGACAATGATGAAAATCCATAGCTACAGAAAGTCACCTCCTAGTCTACATGCCATGACACTGATTTGGAAGACAAGTGTTTATCTCAGTTTTGCAGTATCACCTATTTCTAAAATAGACTGTGTAAAATTAGATTCTGTGATACAAACAACTAGTACGTACTTTGTGTGCTGGGTAGATTCATTCTAAGGAGTATTTCAATGTTTTTATCTTTTTCATGTTTAACTTTTGCAAAAAGAGTAGCAAATTAAGCTGGATAGATGATTTTAAATGGACCTGGTTTGTACATCAACACATTTTTTTTTAAAGCTTACTTAGAAACAAGATTATTATAAATTACAAAACATCCTACAGCCGAGTTGTAAGACTGCATTTCCTAAAGTCTAAATTTCCATATGCGTTATTTTTTCCATCCTTTCATGCCCCTTGTTTTATTTGGACAATTCATCCTGATCCAGCTGGTGGATTTTATCTGAACTTTTTATCCTCCTTCTTTGCATAGTAAATTGCGACAATAGTGGTAGATTAAAAAAAGAAAGTACAGCATGATTCTTGAGTAAACAGTTCCTCTTTGGTGGAAGTTCTACACTGCGTTTAGACTAACATTCATATTAATATATGACAGGGACTACACTAGGGATGACTGTTGTTTTTTTATGTTTTGAATGAATTTAATTCCAGAATAGAGGGGTGGATCCTTATTTAGTTAGTAAAAGTTCTCCCTAATTTACATCCAGTAAAAATATAGCATGAGCCAAGAATTTCTGAGCCTTTGCAAGATTTTCCACTAGGCTCTTGTAAAACTGCCTAACAGCTTCAAGGAACACTTCTCTCTACCAGCATTGCAAATGCTCACAATTTTTACAGTTTCTGTCGGTGCCTTCGCCAAACACAATTTATCATCTACTTTCTTTGAATGAACTTCATTCTATGAAAGTGAGCTCATTATTTTCAGCTTTTTTTCAATTTATAATATTCTTAATCTGATGTTCAAAACTTGGTAGAGCTGCTATTGAAATACTGGAAAATACCAAGGCAAAATAGAAAACATACCACCATAAACACTGCTCTAGTATTGTGAGTACTTTTAGAAAAGAGTTGTAATAATAAAATACTATCAGTTTATCATAACGGAATTTTAGCTAGGCTCGGAGTTATGAATCACAGACACCACTAGAGATCAGTTAGGATTCCAGCCATGTGCCCAGATTTTTAACATTTTGTAGCTTAAAGTTATTAAGTTTATGTTGATATTACAGCTGAGCGGAGATTCAATTTAGCATTGAATTCAATTTTACGTTGTGCATATTCTTTGTAGGACATTTTATTAATGTAAAAATGAACATTACTTTCTTTTTTTATTCACAACCGTTTAATACCTTGGGGGTTATTTATTTTAGGTAGCAGTGTAACCAACACTGTATTTTTAATAGATTACCAAATAAACCAAAATGGGATTTGATTCTGAAGTTAATCGTGAGACTGTTCTGCTTCCCTTTTCTCAGTGAGTTAGCTGTGTCTTAAATGCCAAGAAATCAGTATAAAAATGTCTTTTATAAAATATTTAGCAGTGCTTTTGAGGCCCACTAAAACATGTGAAGCCCTTGAGGTTCCATCTTGCAAGAATTTTCATGTATACATACTTATTTTTTTGTAGACCCACTACGATCATACAGGTATGTGTTTGACAACTGAAATCTTACTGAAACGTGAATGATTAATATGGATCATTTCATGTAAATACGAAATGCCAATGGTAGAATGTTAAATATCACAACACAAGAATTAAGGGCATGAAGCTGATTGCCTATGCAATTAAAAGTTTAGGAGACAAACTATCTGATCTGGAACTTGGCCAAGGCATCGTGACTAACAAGCCTGCTCCTGCAAAAAAGTGCCAGAGGAACTTTGATACCCCTGTGTGGTCAAGATTTGTGCTTTGTCTAAATTAAGACATCTCCAAACACAACACTGCCATATATAAAATCCCATGCCAACATTTGGCAAAGCACTTGTTCTGTTCAAGCATTTGTGCTGGGGAAAGCTGACTAAATACAGCATCAGGGCAAACAGTTTTGAAAGCATTTATTTTGAATTTCATAGGAAGCCAAATGCTGTGCAAATCCCATTCTGTGATTGAAATTTGCCCCCTGCTCATTTATAGAACTTTCATAAAAATCAACAGGAGGACTGGTACCAGGTCTATAACATACTGTAAAAACTTTAAAACATCTTATAGTTGGTTGCTAAAATGACAGACATTTTAGAGCAGTGATTGGGGGTTGAATGTTCTCCTTCCATCTGGTCTGCTACTGTTCTGTTGTAGATGGAAAACAGCACACAGGATTGCACACATTATCCTAAGAGACAAATACTCTCTTTCACCTGTACGGTTTAGCATTTAGACTTGGCGCTTCTGCCTTATCTCTGAATCCCAGGGTGTGCTCCTGTATCCATCGGGTTCCATCCTGTCAGAGCCTACATTTACCGAATTAAACAGGACTTCTTACATAACTGAGGTTGTACATTTGTAGACAAACAACCCGTGCATCTCATCTGAAGTTCTCTTTCTCATGCAAAAGCCTCACCCCCGGGGCTCGGGAGGCAGCGGGAGCCTCAGGATCCGTGGCAGTCACTGCGCAAACCGAACCGGTCAGTAAACAGAGCAAAATCAAAAGCTTCAGCTCATTATGATGGTGAAACAGCTTTGAAAGAGCTCCCGTGGCACTGTACCTCTCTGCATCCTAGTGCTGGGTGTGGCGCTGGCTTTGTGGAAGGCCACTTCACCTCTCTCCTGGTGTTCTACCTGAAAGTGTGGGGTGCACAAGTATCACAAAAGCAAATCCTACAGAAAGGCACCTGGAAATGTGGAGGCAGGCCATACCTTCCTTTGATATCTTTTTTAACTGCCTTTGGAATTTTAGCTTAGGACCTGTCTAGTATTTCTGTGTTGTGAGGCTTCATTTAGAAAATAGTAGGAAGAAAATCTAAACCTAGGTCTTTGGAATAAACAAAGTGATTTTCTGGCTTTTGGGAAAAAAGACCCCAACCAACCTAATCTGTACTATAAACAAAAAATTAAGAAGAAATACACTTCATGCAGTAGTTTCAGTGCTGGACTTCAGCAGAGCTTAAATGCAAAGTATATGTAATCTACACTTGCACAATTTGTTGATCTTAGTCAGAAATTCCCCACTGAAGCTGCTAATGATTGATGCCTCTCCAAGATAGGTAAATTCCCAATCTCTGTAATTATGCTTATTACCTTGTTATGGTTGTTAATGGGTTGTTCTCCCATTTTAGAAGTATTCCAAGAATTAGCTGAGTTACAGCAGGTTATTAGTGAAACATGGGCTCTGCAAACATCTTTTAAAATAAATGAACTACGGAATTTATTCTGCAGATTTCACTTTTACATCTGAGAACAGAACAGCAGGAGAAAGGGAAATGATTACTGGAATTCTAAGTCGGATCCTACATTTGATCCTGATAACTTCAGAAGAACTACTGCTTTAAAGAGTGTAGTATCAGGCATTCTATATTGGCCCATCATTTTGCATTTGGATGTACCCAGGCAGCGTAGTTTACCCAGCTAAACATTACACCTTCTCTTCAAGAAGCGCAAGTTCTAGTAAGGGCTCAGTGCTTTAAAAATGAGATTATTTTTGCTTAGGAGTCCATGGTGCTGACTTATGTGTCTGACTTTATCCGCCCAAATTGGGATGGGTTTATTGTTCACCTTATTTTAGATTAACAGGTAATGCAAATAGTTCTCTGTAAATTAGTACAGGTCTTACAATAAGTCTTGGATAGTAAGAAAGGACCTGTAATGCCTAAAATGCGCCAACATTTTTCTTAGCATGAGGTTTGATACCGTATTTGTATGGTAACTTAGCTTATGTTCCAACATGGTTTAATAAACATTACAGTAGGTCATTTCATTGCAAAGAAATTAGCTTTTTATTGTCTTTGTGTGACTCACTTAAAGGCTCTAATTAAGGATACACTAAACATGAAAATCTCTCCTAAGGCTTTAGGCTTTGTAGATGTTATCTGAAGCTCATTAATGCTTCCTGTTAGGATAAAAATACATTCAAAAGTTTGGATGATGAACTCAGGTGGGCTTTTGTTTTTAACAATTACAAGTGTAGTCAACAGGAACAGTATTTTTACTTCAGCAAGCCTTTTAAGAGAATTTGGTTAGAATTAAATTATATTTGGGCTAGAAAAATAAAGTATTTTGAAAGAAAAAAAATTAAAGGACACCAGTCACAACATATTTGCATGTTTTGACCTTATTTACTATTGCAAGTTTGATTTCAATCTTTTAATGACTCAGAAAATTTACAATGCTGTGAGACACATCAAGATTCCATTAGATTTCCTTTTATAAAGTGTTGTATGTCTGTTGAAACCTTGCAATATATAACTCACAGCAAAGAACTTCTGCTTTCTTAAGGATGCAAATACCTATTGGGCAATGTCCAATTCAGTAGCATTAGTTTTAGGATTGATTTTGTGTTTTAACCCTATTATTAGAAACAAACGGTAACACGCATACTCCCTCCATTGATTCATCTCTTGTTAAAGCTTGTTTGCTCTCAATTACAAGCGGTATTATGACACGATATTTATCACTGCTGCAATCAGATAACACAAACATGAAAGAGTAACTGGTATCATTCAGTTCTGGAAGGTAGTGCTGAATCAGAGTCCTCTCTTAACTCATGTACATCGTGCACAACCCCGGCTCTGACACTGCCCGCTGTCCCCGATGACCATTCAGTCAGAATTTAAATGCTGTGCAGTCACACCAAACAGAAGTGGTCAGCTCGCACCTCCTAAGGCTGCAGTTCCTCTCTAAACAGCCTCAGTGCTAACAACACATCAAGGCTGGTGCCACTGTACGTGATAAAAGCATTTGATCGTTCCTGGCAATGAACACAAAGCCAGACTGGGTCCAAAGCAAAAGAACAAATCTGGGAGATCAGTGTAAACCTTTACTCCACTTTGATACTTCCTCCTTCTTCAAAACAGACTTGGCTTTCCAAGGAAGAGCCATGTGAAGGAGAGTGGGAGTTAAGGTTAAAGCCATCAGGTCCAAGGCAGTAGAATGTTTTTATCAGGGAGGCGTGTATTCTGCCTAGGTGATGTAGATCAGTAGGATCACGAGACAATATTTCTGCCTAAAATCTTGAAGTCTCTTTGCCATGTGTTTGAATTCATTCTACAAAGTCATTCCGTGGCTTAGCAAAATCAATCCTCATCCCGTGTCGGGAGGGAAGAATAGAAATCCATCACCTTTAAACACAACACACTGAGCAAATCGACAGTTTGAGCGTGGTGTGAAACCTTTGCGGATTTTGCAAAGCAAGTGCTCTGTCTTTTCCCTTATTGTTTGCCCTTCACTTGACATACAGGAAGAGATGCATCAAGAGGATGGCAGGAGACATGTGTCACTTAAAGCATGCCACAACACTGTTTGCCCTGGAATACTCCCTTGAATCTGTTTGAACAAGCAGGCATCATACATGGAAAAATACACAAGAGAACTTCACCTAGTTACAAAGTTGACAGAACCCCTTTGCCATCCTCCCCCTTGAGCAGCGCCAGCCCCAGGCACGCTGCTCCCTTTGGCCCTGAGCTGGAGTGCCACGGTCACACTGCACCAGGTCACTTGTTGCACAGTGCCAGGGTGGCATCTCCCCTCCGCTCAACCCACCGAAACTTCCCAGAGCCACGTTTCAGCGGAGCCCGCTCCGAGCTCCCCGTGTGCCGCCTGCAGCCGCTTACCTGCATGTGTCCCTGGTACATCCTGCCGTGGCTGCTCAGCTGCCCCTCAGGCCGGCAGGTCGGCTGTGCGCTCTGCTGGGGGCACTTCTCCCGGCCGCTCGACTATAAGAAAGACAAAAAAA
>VZTI01000839.1:3101419-3131458 GCA_013397865.1 Struthidea cinerea
AGCATCCAGGGAACGCGCGGAGCCCCGCGGCCGCCGGGCGGAGCCCGCCGGGGTCCCGCTGGAGCCGCGGTCCCCCAGCCCCACCGCCCCGCCAGGGCTGGCGGCTCCCGCTGCAGGCATTAAAAGAAAAAAAAAAAAATACAAAACAACACGGAAAACAAGCCGTACTAAGCATAACAGCAAAAAATCGGGGCGTCCCGGAGCCAGGACTCGGCAAAGCCTGGATGTGGCACAGGCAGCCTCCGGCGGGTGGCGAGTTTCGCCTCCCCGCGTGGAAGCGGAGGGGGCGCGCAGGGAGCGGCTCCGCGCGCGGGCGCATCCCGGGAATGCCGCTGCCTGCGGAGCGCCGCGCTCCCGGCCCTGCCCCGCCGCTCCCGCGGCCGCAATTAACCGGGCTTCGGCAAGAGAATCGGGCCGGGCCCTACCTTGCGCTCTGCGTATGAAGAGCGAACGTGATCTGTTGTGATTATCAGAAAATATCAGGAGACTCTTGTTCTGGCTTGGTAGTATCGCTTGGTAGCGTTTTTCAACGCTTGCCAAAGACACTGTTATATAGGCAAAAATCTGGCACTGGCCCGTACGTGCAAAATCCTGACCTTGTAAACTGGCACAGCAGGCCTGGCTAAATCCTGCAGGAGACACTTGCATCATCTTGGATCCAGCTCTTTTCTCTACTTCACCTCAAACCTTAAACTCTGAATCTGCTAAAAGGAGCAGATTTTTCAATTTCATCGTAAATTTCTGTCCTACCCCGTGTATCTATATTCAGTAGCACAGCAAACCTCCAGTGCCTGGAATTTGCTAGATTGTGTAACTTCTTGGCTTTGAGCTCTCAAGTTTTACTATTAAACTACACAAAACTTTATGATGCTTTTCATATACCAGAGCAATCCAACCTTAAGCATGCTCCTGTACTAGAGCAATGCTTATTCCTGAAACCAGCACATTTGTATCATCACAGGTCTCATTTCAGCTGACTAAATAAGCCTTTTTGAAGTGTTCCCATTCAGCTAAAAAATGGATTTTGCAGAACATGAGTTCGTAAAGTCGTCAGTGATGGCACAAGCAAAATCTATCCAATTATTTTTTTTCACTTAAGCTTAAGAGTTTTATCTTTTAGATAGATAGCAAAAGTGACAGTTCTCTTACATCCAGTGAATACGTATCCAGCTCACTGAGATTTTCAGAGCAGCCGAGGAGTTTAGCCATGTATTGGTAATAAAAGGAAATAAGAAATGAATATTTTTTGTCTAAATCCCTTAAGCCGCTTTGAAAACCTCAATTAAGAGCTGATAAGCTTAAAATACTTCTTTGGGATTGTTCATACATGTTAGATATATATTACTGTAAAACTTCACAATAGGTGACTGCATTTAGGTGAAAATATCAGATTTGAATTACCGTGGTTTCACTTAAAATACAAAATATGGAGTACTGGTTTTTCAGATGTAAATATTTGGTTGCCTTTATGCTCAATTTAGAAGTTGAGATCTAGGTGAAAAAAAAACCAAGTTGTATTTAAACTTGGAGCCTTTTGTGTCTTTGCTGTTTGTTGAGATTTATTTGACTCTTTAGCTTTGGTAATCTTGAAGGTGCAGTTTTTCACTCTGGCTAGAGTAGATCCAGAGCATCCATCCCTGTGTCTCTGTGCAGGTTTTCTAAAGTAGCTGAATGTTGCTAAGGCACTTGAAAATATATTTTTCTTATTTTTGTTGTTGTTGTTATTGTTGTTTGAAGTCTGAGGCTCTTGTGTTTTTCTCAGGGGGAAAGCTGGGGGAAATTTGTCAATGCCAGTGTGTAGCAGTATCTCCATTTTCTAAACCTAAGTATATGCATCATGATTTAAATTTTTCCTACAGGGTATGAAAAAGCACACTTATAGTAGAAGAGTTGTTAGTTTAGGAATGGTTATTCATGCTATGTTATTTGTAAGTGAGGGACAAACATTGGTAGAATTTGTCAAGATCCCCATGCTAGAGATTAATAGTATAGTGTGTTACAGGCATTTTTCCTAATGCATCTGAAGCATTTGTTGCACAATTTGTTGATGCATTGGCATATTGATGTCACATTTTGGCAGGATTTGAGTGATCCAGTAAAGCCAGATAGATCCAGCTTTTGCCTTTTTCCTTAGCGGGGCCTAAATCGCTTGGCACTGGTCAGTGAGAAAGCTGGCAAAGCAGCAGTCGGTGCAGAGCAGGGAGGGAGGGAGATGTGTGCAGGGACAGAGGGCTGGCAGGGGCTCCTGCATGAGGAGCTCTCCTTCAAACGTGGTTGAGTCCAAGACACACTCACAATGCTGTGCCTCCACAGGTGTAGACTCTGCCTTTGCTCTCGCTCTTCACAAGAAGAAGCCTCAGCGAGATTGTTTCTCTCTCCATCTAGTCCTAATCTAGAATCAGTGCATGATCCTTATTGCTCAGTTATAGTGCAATTTAAAAAATGCAGTGATGGGTGGCACGGAAAGCATTAATGTGTAATTCTGTACCATACATATAAAGGCAGGTTCTTTACAGCTTAGAAACTGGTGAGTGCCAGGATCCATGATCTTTGTGACTCTGCTGTGTTTATGAATGTGAAAATCTGTTTTGTTACAGGGCATTATGGTCCCTTTTGGTCTGTCTGTGTGGCTGCATTAATATTTGAACCAGTGATGTCTATGTGCTATGAGCTCTCTAAGCTTTGTTGTTTGTTATGGCAAAAATGGAAAAAATCATGGTAGAAAATATGAAAGTCACAATGTTTGTTAAGAAAAAGAAAAGTCACCATATGGCTCAACAGATTTTAATTAATATTAAATTGCCAGGGAAATTTTGAAGGAAGTCAAATAAAAATCCTTTATTTTACAAATAAATGCTCCGATTTTGTTTTTGAATACATTTGTGGGGCAATTGGAACTATTAGGAAGCCTGAAGACAGTAATGGGAGTGCAGGGGCATTCTCAGAAATACAAAGTGCACAAGGTTATTTTGGAGAACCTGGCAGCTACCTAGTTACTGTCAAAACCCTGACCCTTAACTACCCCGGGAGATGGTAGATATTTCATTCCTTTAAGCCTTACTGATATTTATGTCATCCTGTAAACTTAAAAAAATAGTCTTAAATCACTGGCTGTGAAACTGCAGGAGACAATTCATAGAGATTCCAAGTTAACAACAGTTATTCTAACATTCTTCATGAACACAGTGATCAGAATGACAGGGTCTGTGGTTTCCGTAACGAGAAACCACATGGCAAGGGTCAGTCATGACTTTTATTAGGAAAATCTTGCACTGGTAAACAGGCCTGCACACTCCATGTAGAAAAGTGAAGATATCCTCAATGTGCTGTGCGCAAGAGAGCGTTCAGTGGAAGAGTTTGAAATGCACATTGAGGGGGGTGAGTTGTAGCATTGGAGGCAGCCATAGCCTGTGATCTGCTTTACTCCTGCAGCTTCGGAACTGAGACTTGGAGGCGCCACTTTGGGAACTTGTGCCCCTCAATGCCCAGCAGGTTGTATCCATCACTCAAGGGTGCATCTCACATGTCTCTGAATCTCTGGGTGTTTCTCATGTGTGACAACAGATTGTGTTGCCAGAACCCACCAATAGCACATGTTTGGCCATAAAGACACAGATTTGCTGCTTTGTTCGGTAATACATTAATGTTCTGGTGCATATATGTTGTATAAAACATCAGTCTATTAGCTCATGCAACCATGGAGATAAGTAATTTGCATACATGGAAACTCTTTGGGTTCATTTATGCCTAGTGCCTATATTTTATTAAGAAATAGATCTTTACAAACATAATTACTAATAAATATTTTCTTTAATGTTATTTTTTGCTAACTGAGAATAATTGGCCTAATTTGCAAAAACATGGAGCTGATTAAAAATTAACTATTGAAAATAACCTAGCTTATTCTTAGACTCAAGTGAGGTGCAAAACCTGTCAAAATTAATATAGTAATAGTGTTAAACTTTATCAATAACGTACAATTAGGATTTATAATATTGTTAGTTCTGACAGATTCTAATTACACTTTATGCTTTGTTTTCTAGTGGCAGTTGTAAGGTATGAATGGTACAACCACACATTAGTGAAAGTGCTAATTATATTATGTGTATTTACACATTCCTTTCCTATGCTAACGTGCTTATATGTGTTTAGGGAATACATATAAAGAAGGTTTTTGAGATTCTTTACGTGATGTAATGAATAATAAATTTGAACAAGACACAATCCAAAATTAATTTTTAAAAGCTATAAGTTTTGCTAATGATGCATATACAATGTTCAATTAAAAAGAATCAATGTAGAAACCACCACTCACAGTAACAAATGGCAATTAGATTGTAACTAGTGCGAGTAGAATACTAACAGTATAACTCTGCATTATGTTGGAGTCACACCAGTTTTATTCTCCTGTAACTCTGTGTCTGTTAGTAAATACCGGCCTAGAACTTGTCAGCAGAATGAAGAATAATATCACATTATTATAGATTGTAACCAGCATAATTACAAACTCGCAGTTCTGTTTCAGTTGGAGTTTGGAGTGTCTCCAGAGAGGGAGCCTGTGCAGCCTGTCCCAGTGTTCTGCACCCTCAGTGGGAAGAAGTTCTTCCTCATGTGGAGGTGAAAGTTCTTGTGGTTTATTTTATACGAGGTCTGTGCCACTCCTGCCCATATCTGAAACAAGTGCTGTGGAGAAATTGTGACTTCCTTGGGAAGGTGAGCTCTGAGTTGGTTTGCATTGAGCTCACCTTTCCACTTGTAAGGAGCTCAGCAAGAGTTGGTGCTGCAATGTGCAGCTGCTGAGACAGGATACAAGCCATGGTCGTAGAGCAACACATCATCCACATCAAATCATCGAATCAGAAGAACAGGAAATTGCCTCTCAGTAGGTCTGTCCTGTGTTTACCCCGTGTGGTTGTGTTTCTTAGCACCGTAGTTAGTGCTGTTTGTCCAGCCACACAGTGAGTTCCTAGCACAGGAGGTTTTGTTTGCAGAGGAGCTGGTTCGGATGTGCAGTGACACTGTTCTCCACACAAAAATGCCTCATACAGAAAGGATCATCTGCCAGTGCAGACAAAGAAAAGAGGAGATAGCATGTCTTTCCTCTCTCACCAGGCACCTGATTGCAGATCCCAAGAAAGCTACAAGTCAATGGCTAAATGGCCATTGCTCTTAAGTTTTCCTGAATTTGGACCCTGGTGTGCGTCTGCTGAAGTCAACACAAACCTTTCGCTGACTCCATTGAAACTGAGTGTATGGGTAAGGGCTGCATCTACACAAGTGCTGCAGGTTTGTAAACCGACCATTCCTCGTTTATGAAGCAGAAAAAGTTGCACAGAAGATTTAGAATCCCCAGGGATACACTGGTACTGCAGTTGCTGTGATTGCAGTGTAGCACAAATGTATTGGGGTTGATTCTGCAACCCCTATTGAAAGTCTTAATGTGGAAAGCCCACAACCCCACAGATAATCAACTCTAGTTCTTAACTATCCTACTGCTTGAGTTTTTACTATTGACCTTACTTAAACATGTGCTGATGAAGTTTATGCCCTTTGTTCTATTTGCTTTAGACAGAATTATTGTGAAGAAGAAGGATATATTCCATTTTCTTTTGTAGCTGCTCTGTACACATTTTTTAAAAAAATATTTCATCTTCCTGTAATTTTCTCTTTTCTGAAAGAGTAAGCAGTGGCAGTTCCTTAAACCTTGTCCCACAGGTTGGTTTTTCTAAGTCTTGATCATCTTTTTTGTTACTTCTCTTAGACCGGTTTACTTTAGTAATGACCCAAACTGGACAAGTACCAGAAGAAACTCTTCATGTTGCGTTACTTGCAGTATTTCTGTTTCTATGTCCCTCCATGTGGTATTGCAATACCAGGTTACTGTTGAGTAGTGTTAAGCTTGTTATCCTGTTACTTTGGTGACATTACTGAATCATTTTCTCAGCCACTGTTTTCTGTGGTTGATTAGTCCTACCTAACTTCAGAATTTTGATGCTGTACTTAACCACTTGTATCCTGCTTCTTCAAAACCATTTCTCCACTTTATCTACATGCTTTTAAATTTTGAGCACATCCTTAAGGTTTTTCTAGATTTATGTCCCCTGCAAATTTAACTAATATGTCTTCTATTCCTTTAGCCAAATCATTAATCAAAATATACTGAATTATATGCTGGAATGCCACTCGGGGAAACCCTCTAGTTTGTCAGTGAATCATCAGTAACTGTTTTCTGAGTAGAGCTAAGCAATCATGTAAGTGGGATTTTTCTAGACTATGTTTTTCCCCCAGCTCTTTATGACTATATTGTAAAGTTCTTATTAAATATACCTGCTGTGTTTTGCCTGCCTGTAATACCCGTGGCAGTATTGTACAGAAAAATCAGTCTGCATTGCTAATTACACCTCCCCTTATTTTCATCTAGATATTATGATTTTCTTTGTTGATTACAGTATTTCTGCTGTAATTTGAAGTTAGCTTCCTAGCTCTTTTCTCCCCTATTTTTACTGCTAAGCACTGTGTTTGTACCTGCTTATAAGTTCTGTTTAATGCTTCTGAGATTGCTTCTATCTATGCTCAGAGTGTCTGAGGGTGAATTTGAGCAGGTGGAATATTCTGAAGACAACTAACTTGCTTAAATACTTTCAAGCCTGTGTTTTCCCATCACTGGTGTTAGGTCTGTTAAGCTTCCAATCACACCTGACCATGTTAGGTAATTGAAATCTATTTTTTTTCAGATACCAGTAGTATTTTAACTTCATATAGCTCACTGAAAGTTCCAAAATGTATTTTAGAAGCTGCGTAAGTATGCAGGCATTTATCTACTTCCATCTCCTGATGTTTGTGGCCGGATGGATGACAGTATCCAGCCTGGCTGTGATTTACAGCTAGCTCTGCTATATCTGCACTGCATTGCCATTGCATCAGTAAACACATAAATTTATCCTAAAGTAGGAAAAATTGCTTAGATAGAAATCTTATAGAGTTCGTGAAAGTCTGCCTTAAATGGTTTAGTATTGCTAAAAATGTTTCTGCTATACTAGTACCTAAAACATACTGGACCTGAAATGAAAGAAAGATTTGAAAGGATTTTCTTCTGATCATTTTTTTTCTTGGTTACAAAAATTCTCTCCAGATCTCAAAGTGAAAATTTGGCTCTTTAATTAGATTTTATCCACCAGTGATTGCTGGTGATACAGATGAGACATTGAACTCTTCCCATATTAACTGCTTCACTGTTTGTTGTACTTCACAAACCTTCAGAAATTACTGGATTCAGCAGAGCATCCATTTAGAGCAACTCCACGTGGTTACTGGCATAAGGGACTTTCTGGCAGCAACAGGTTTAATGTTGCTGTATAAATTCATGGTAGGCAGCATGAAAAAAGTATGAGAGTACTTTGTACCTCAGATCCTGTTCAATATAAAAGAAAGAAGGATTTTTATTGAAGTAGGAATATTCTTGCTCACTGGAGAGGTACTGCAACACAGAGGAGTTAGAAAATCCAAATACCTGGATGTTAAGAATTGTCTTTAAACTACAGATCTCGAGGCATTTTGGGAGTAAGTGCTGTTATCAGCATTTTGTGCAGGTAGAGAAAGAGATTGGGAAATTCCATCACTGGCTGTGGAGGTTGTTAAACAGCTACTGTCCAAGTTGAGACATTTTATGATCAGCAGTTCCAAAAACATTCATCAGGGAGTATTCAAGGAACTGCTTAAGAATGTCTCTGGACTGTTAATGTTGGTTTTTATTAATTGATACAGCGCTGGGAAGGCAAATACTGTGCCAGAATTTTAAATGGGATGGCTTCGTAATTACAGGCCTTTCAGCCTGGTGCCAATCTCTGGCAAAATAATGGAAGACTGATACAGGATATTATTAGCAAAATAATCAGGAATAATGTAATATATGGCTGTTCTTATTGGTTTATGGAAAATATATCTTGTTGGAATAACTCAATAACTTTCTTCTGATATATGAGATTTGGTTGATGAATGTTGTAGTGCTGATGTAATGGACTTTCTTGGGGCATTTGTCATGATACCACACAACCTTTGATTAAGAAATGAGAATAATGCAAATTCAACTGGGCAACATATTAAAAAAGGCATAGAACTGCTTATCTGGTAGTCTCAATATGCAAAGTGGGAATTATGATCTAATAGACTTCCTTAGGGATTGTTGGGTCATGCTCTGTTTCCCATTTCTTTTAAAGACAGGAAAATTGTTTTAAAAATAATTAATGGTAAATTTATGTAGATGGAATAAATTCGGGGACTTTGGAAATAAATTTAGAGTGTGAAGTGATTAATAAATCATATACACTTCAACAAAACCAAAGATAAAGCCCTGTCCTTTGCAGGGCAAGGAATTGGACTCTGATGATCTTTATGGATCCCTTCCAACTCAGGCTATTATATGGATCTTTGATTCTAAATTATATTTGCAGGCTGAATGACTGACCTGAGAAATAATAACTGAAAGGTATGTGGGAGATCATGATAGATAACTGAAAGGTATGTGGGGGACTGTAGGGATTTACTGTCACACTGAAGGCCTAAATGTGGCCTAAAGAGAAACTTCCAGCAGTAATGATGGAGCTATCCTGTGTCAGGAGTGATGTGATAACTTCACCACCAGCTGAGTCCATGTGAAGATACAGATTCATGTGTCAGAAAGGAATAAAGAGTTGGTGAAGGCTCAGAGAATGATTAATGGACTGGATATTCTGTGCAGCAAGATGCTCAAGGACTTGAACCTCTTTAGTTTAAGCAGAGGTAATTTGTCCCAGCCTGTGTCTATATAAGGCACAGAATATGAGGCTGGAAAACTTCAACATAGCAGTTATAAGGAAATAAAAAGGTGTAAAGTTGGAAGTTAGACAGAGGTAGATTCTAGGTGCACATTTCTGTAATAATGGTGATAAACCATTGAAATTGTTTATAAAGGACCATTGTGGGTTCTCTGCCTGAAGTTTTTAAAATCAAGATTCCTTGGGTTTTATTTTTTCTGAAAAATCTGTTCTACTTCAAGTAGGAATTTATTTAGACTGAACCTATAGTTGTGTTATGGGAACATTGTGTCATGTTATTGATCACTGTGTTATTGATCATTTCTAAACTGATTTACTCAAGACTACCCAGTGGGACACCAACAGGATAGTACCTGTTCCTGCTGATTCCCAGCCTAGGGTGTTACCCTGTGTACCACACAACTTCCTACTAAATAAGAGAAAGGCTGGAATTTCTTAAATATATGTGTGAGAGTCCTGCTTCCATGCTCAGTGTGGGAGATTGAAGGAAGCTCTTTCTCCATCTGTGCACCTTGCCCAGGAACAGTTCTCAAGCTGTACTTTGTGCTGGGTGAGTGCAGCAGCATGGAAACCCCACCCAGGGCCAAGCTGGACCTCAGTCTGTTGTCTCTAGACAGCTGATGTCACTCTGAAAAGGTTCTTCTTGGAAGCCAGGGCTGATCTCCCACATACACCCCATATCAGATGAAGAATGTGCTTTCCTCAGTTCCCTTGGAGCCATCAGAGCTTTTTTCATTACCATTTTTGGCTTTCCTATGCTGCACTGGCTCCCAAGTCGTTACTTTCCTCTGCTGAGCGGGAAGTTTGTGTTTCAGATGCTGATTTTTCATAATGCATGTTCAATTTCAACTCCTAACAATATTTTTTATTAATGATGAGTCTTTTTTTTTTTTTTAAACTGGAATACTCATGTTGGTTAAATAGTTCCTATCCCACAGATCAGGAATTGTTTGCTGACACACAGAAAATGTGTACCACTGAAAAGGGAGGATGTAAGGAAAGAAGGAAAGACTCTCCTGTAGATGGTTTTTGTGGGATCCTGGATGTGTGTCTCTCCCATCAGCTCAGAAGGCCAAATCCTTATGTCCTTGCTCAGATGCTTGAATATGAGAGGTACTCTGAAATTTTTCAGTCCAGCTGGGCCAGTTCCGGAGTGATTCAGTGTCACTCCTTAAGTCATTTGGTATTCTTTATGTCTGATGTAGTGTCCTGTGGGGAGGCAGCACAAGAATCTCTGTATTTTACAGCACTTCACAGCAAGAAAGGCAGCCATTCAGAGAAGTGTGTACATCACCTCGTTGATAAGAGAACAGATCCCCATTCGATTCCAGCTCAGGCTGGTGGAGGGAGCTGTGATGGACACCTGCCAAGGGAAAAGCTGCAGGGTCACCAGTTATGGTAATACACCAGTTTCAGTTCATCTTTTCTTCTGCTTTTGCAGAAATAGCAAGACAGGATTAATAGCAAGGAAGTAGCTCTTGAATAGCAGGAGTTTGTAAATGTCAGAATCAGCGTGTCAGACTAGTCTGCCACAAAAAATTCTGCTGCATTTTTCTGTATGGATTTTCTGTCATTCACAAATAACCTGTATTTCAGGCTCATTATGTAATGGTTCTAGGCATATTCATAACAGATACTCATTTTGACTACAGAGAGGGGAAAAAAGGCATCTTTTTTTCAGTTGCTAACAAAATAGTCAACATATTGGGATGTGTAGATGGTAGCAGACAAAATTTGACTGGGGTTCTTTGACAAAGAGAGAATGAAAGGCTCACTATGGATTTTAAAGTTCTTTTAAAGAATGTACATCAGCAGCAATCAGGTCTAACAGGCTGAGATAGGGTGAGAATAATCATTTACATCTTACGCTTATGTGAGGAGTATCTCTGTAAAGCAAGTGATTAAAGTGCACCACTGGGCTCTGAAGTCTGTCCTTTGAAAAACTGATTCTTTGAAAGCTGCCTTCTAGTTTGTCAGTGTTGGGAAAACCGGTTTTATTTTAGGAATTCTTTCATGTCTATATGATAATAAAAGGCTCCAGTGCAGGGGAAATATTTTTATTTTTACTTTGGGCCAGTTTGACTACCTGTCCCGATTGTCAAGAACAGAATAAAAACCCCACTGGACTAAGAAGAGGTTTTTTTCAAAGCAAACATGACTGGTACAACAACACAAGACTCAGAGAAAGGCATGGGATTTGCACTTACAGATCTCTTGGTGCTTTTGTAAATCTAATCCCAAAAAATAAGCCTTCTCATTACAAACAACTACGTAAAAGAGATTCTGCATAGTTGGGCAACTGAATAGAGCATAAAAATAAAGCTTTAAAGGACAATTGTTACAAGTTTTCACTGTTCACATTTTGTTTACTTTTAAAGTGAATATTTGATTCTCAGAAATGATGACTTTTCATAATTTTCAAAAAGAAACACTTCCTCACTTTGTCAGGGATGTTACTTGGTCATGTAAACTGAGGGCTTAGACCAGGAATTTATAGAATCCAATATTTCCTAGCACTGTTTCTCTCTAAACTTATCACTAGCACAGCCTCCCTGCTGCTGCTGCTTTCTCAGTTGTAGTCTGGGGCAGTGTGTGTGCATGTCATCAGCTGCACATGTCCCAGGACCAGCAGAGAGTTATAAACTCTGATAAAAAGCTGTTACTGACAACTCATCTTAATGGGGGATTTCAGATTCAGAAGGCAACAAGAGCAGATGTGATCGGGAAAAAAGCAATGACTAACAGACACAAAACCACAGAGCTATAACAGTAAATACAAACAAAGCACTGTGTTGTGCTCGCTTTCATCATGACAGACAACCTTTCACTACAACAATACATACACAGCAATAAAAGCTGGAAAATCCTGGTGCAGATCATCAGCAGGGATAAATTCTCACAGCTCCATGACAACAGCATTGTGATAATTTAAACCTGACAAAGGCCTGCTCTTTACAGAACAACTCCACCTCTTTCGGAGTGGAATTCATCTTTTTGCAGGGAGGTATTTACCTCCTCTTGTGTAGGCTTAGCACGTAAATCCTGCATGAGGGGTTGGAAGGCAAATAGGTCTTGTGCTGCTTTGCTGCATCAGAGTATTTCACCTGCTGTGTTGTTGCATTGTTCAGATGAACGATTTGGCCTCCAAAGAATTCCTAATAGGAAAGGTTTTGCTAACTAATGTGAAAGTCAGCTGGTGTCCCTTGAGATGCTATAATTAAGATACAGCAGATGTTGAAACTTTTCTTCAGAAGGTACTAGTGATTAAGATATCATGTGTAGTAGGCATATGCATTTGCTTAGATACAAGGGAGAAAATAGGGATTATGTGAGATCCCTGTTTCATGAGGCAAGGAGGAAGATGCAGTGTGTGCTGGGAGATTTGTTTAGACAAGCTCATGGCAGAAGAATTAACTTGGGAAGTGTCTGGCTGATCAAGGGCAAAAATGTTGCTGACGTGTGGAAGCTGGAGGGCATGTAGAGAATTTGTACTTTGGCAAAAGAATTACTTGATGGGTCCAAGGAGGAGACAACAGCCTAATTTTTTTAATGCATTCCCCTTTACTTACTTTATTTGGATTATTGCACATCATCCTGCTTTGCTCTGTAACCAAATGAAGAGATGGAGGCATTTTGGAGAAAATTTTGTGTCTTGTCTTTCTCTCTCTACTTTGGAAGGTCTCAAATCTCATGTCCTTCTCTGAAGTACGGAGTGATGTCATCTTAATTTTTGCTTTCTTTTCTGTATTACTGCTTGTCTGCTGTTTCCTTTTGCTAAAGATACCTTGCCTAGTGTGTATCTGCTGCTTTTGACAGGGTCTCTCTTCCTGATATGATAAAAATCCTTCCTGCAGCTGATTCTGGAATACTGATGTTCCAGTCTCAGTGCCTCTTCATAAATCAGAGCAAGGAAATTGCTGCTTAAGCACTGTTTGTGCAAACTTTGGTTCAGAAACTGAGTGGTGTTTCTGTTAAGGATTCAGAAAATGCACTTAGACTGCATAATATTGAAGTCTTTGCTCCAATGATGGATAAAGAGACTTTAATGTGTTCAATTAAAGCTTCACAATTCTTCTCGTGGTAACAGGTTGTGTTATCACCCTACGAGAACTGTGAAGTGAGTTAATAGTGATCAAAATATCTACTGTACCTGCACCTTGGTTTGCTTACATTACTGGCATGTTGGCTCTGCTGTCTTGCCTAAAATCCACTTAAAAAAATGATGTTCTGCCCACCTTAATTGTAACTCCTTCTGAAGCACTCAGCACTCCTTCAGCTCCCCTACTTATCCATTATTTCTGCTCCAGCCTGTTGAGCAGTACCTGGGAGCTTTAGTCATGATTCCTACATCATAACCCACAAGTTAATTTCACAGCACTTTCTTAGGACAAAAGGCAACATTTGAGTTATTCCTTCCCAACAGAGCTGTGTAATTTCAAATAAAAATCTGAAGAATTAAGACCAGCTGTGTGAATGTTTCTGGGAGCTCTGTTGGCACCGTGCATTCAGTACGCTTTTATATGTGTGCTAGTTGAAGTAAATAAATTAAAATATTTTCAGAGCTAAAAAACATTTACAAAATAACATGACAAAACCACCTGTAATCTTTTTGAAGTGTGAACTGCAGTTCAACAAAGGTGTCACTCTTCTATTCTAACTAATACAGCAAAAATGCTTTCAATTTTTGTCACATTTTTCTCTTAAGCACTGTAAAACACTTTAGAAGTTTTAGAAGTTATGGATTATCATCATCTTCATTTGAGAGGGGAATGTACTGAACTCAGAGGAAAGTTAAATGAATTGGAGAGGAATCTTCAAAGTATGGACAACCTCAGTTTTGAAATCATCTTCTTTCTGAAATGTAAAATCATTTGTAATTGAAGCAAAACTATTCCCAAAATATAACTTGCATTTTTGAAAGAGAGTCAGAAGAGTGTTTATATAAGCCCAAAAATACCTAAATATCTTAGGTATGGCTGAAGCCATTTCTTTCGGCTGGGGAGTGATCACTTAATCACTTCCTGTAATCAATAGTTACAACCAATTCTTACTTGGCCCTTCTGTAGAAACGGAGCTGTTAATAGAAATAAAATATGATTAACAGTTTCCTTTAAAAACTTGAGTAGAGATAAGCTGAATCAGTGTTGTTACCTCTTGAGACCTTTTTTCCTTTGGTTTTGGATTTTTTTTAACCATATTAGCATAGTGGGTTTCTGACCTGTAACTGAATCTGTTAAGATGGAGGGAAAAGTTTCTGGTTTTGTTTGCCCAAAAATGCAAAGCCTAATGACAGACAGAAGAAACACATCTTACCTCTAACCAAAGGTATATCTTGGTTCAGTCAGGAACTTAACAGAGGAGTAACAGTGTTGAATTTTAGCTTCAAGATCAAGTAAATTGCATTTATTCCTGCATCAGCTCTGAATTTTTAAATCTTAGGCACAAAGGAAAGGATATGACTGAGGAGACTATATCCTGTACTTTCTGTATTTCCAGAACAGACTTTTCCTCCAGCTTTGCTCTGTGGCCTTGGACTTCCTCTGTAGCCAAAACACTGTCACAAAGTTAATTTCTTCTGATAGGTGACCTCCTCTTTCTCTTCTTGTCCATATTTTAGCTTCATTCACTGTATTAGCGTGCTACAAAAATTCACATCTTCAAGTGATTCTGCTACAAGGTGCCACAATGTCCTGCTGGGGTCACAAAGCAAAGCTGAAACTGAGATACATATGGTCTTCATTGGAGAAAAATAAGGAAAGTAAAAGACAATAATGTGGTTATCTCAGTCAGTGATGACGTTCATGTAGTGCTGTGCAACTGAACATCTGATACAAAGATATCTTGAGAATCACAACCAGATGTTTCAGAAAGATCAATTCTTTCTCTAGAAAGAAGAGAACAATTGCATCGTATCTGAGAATAAATGTGGGAATTGTGAAGCTTTAATTGAAGCTTTGCCTCTTACTAGTAATACTTGCATGTTTTGTAAACTTGAAACTCGCTTTCCCAGAGGGCCTTGATGTGCCTTTAAATTTAACTCCTATTTCAGACCTCAAGAAAAGTTGCCACACCTGAAAGCCTCTCTAGTTTTTACAGCTACTCTCCTTGGTCGGATAAAAAGAGCCAGCTCTGCTTCTCATCCTAGATGATTGTGGCTGTAACAGCATTTTCCACTGCTTTTTTCTGTTTTGATGTTGAGAACTTCAAGTACATGGGGTTTCCACATCCCTGAAATTACAAAATTCAAACTTATTGAAACCCTGAAATGCTTGAACAAAAAACAAGATCGTTTAGAAAACTGGTGAAGGATTTAACTTGGGTTGTCACAGGATGAACTGTTCATGAAACAGTGTAAAAAGAAGGATAAAAAATCAATTCTGCATGTTCATGCAATTCTTCATCATGTTCATTGGCGTATCAGGGACTTTAATGAGATGTCTCTGGCACTCAGACATGGATTGAATGAACAAGTTTAAAGAGCTATAAGTTATATTTAAAGACCTATAGTTCATATAAGCCAGATACCCAGTGTGTGCTGGTGAGGTTCAAAGAAATGCAACATAATGCTCTGCAGTGCAGCTTTGGGTCGTGGCCACTTTTCAAGTCCTTCATTTATTCAGATTTCAGTGAACAGCTGTAAGGACAGATCAGCATCTCAACACACATTGCAGGTGGGTACCAAACTGTGATGGAAACATCAGCTCTACTGTGCTGAAGGAATGGAAATCATGGAAAGGAAGTGGATTAGGGCTTTATGGTAGCAAATAAGGCCTGTGTTGTCGTGGGCTTATTGACCAGCAGTGGGCTGGGATGGGCTGTTAAAGTCTCTGCTTGCTGTTCTGTGACGTGACATTCAAGAACATTTCAAATCAGAAGAATCCGCATCCTTTTATTCATAAATCCTGAGCTTTTCTGAGCAGGGACCTGGAACATTTGCTGTTTTGTGAAGAGTGAGGAACACATGGTCCTTTGTAAATCATAAATGATAAAAATAAAGCATGAGTAACCATGCTGTAAAAAGAGAGCAGTAAATGCATTGAGAAATATCACCTGCAGGACCAGGATTACCTAATGAGCTATAATTTATTATTTTTCACTTAACTTTAGAGTTTTAACTCCTAAAATTAATGACTTAATTCCTAAAGGAAGGGCTTCTACAAAATTAGCTTTTAAAAAAATTAAAATATGGAACTTCAGGTAGGATTTGTCAAAAACTAGAAACAATTAGAAATAGGGTAATGAGAAAAATACAAAACATGATAAAACACAGTTTAAACAAAAGAATAAAATTTGAGTTCTGTCTACTTACAGTCTATCAGTAAAATTAATTAATTTTTGTGGGATATGCAATGCTCTGTGGTGATCTTCTGAATAAAACTGAATGTCTCTGTCGTAGGACATGCATTTAATAAAAGTTTTTCCACGGAGTAAAATGATGTTTTGAGCTGTTGTTAGAGTTTGCCAGGAGTGGCATAGGGATGAGAATAGAGTATGTTTAGTTAATATATATTTTCGAACTCTTATTTTTAATTTTGTTTTATTTTATTTTGTAAACTAAGGAATCAACTTTATAAAGTATTCTCTGGCAGGTCAGGCTTATGTGACAGCAGAATCATAAGAAATTTGTACATGTTAAAGATGTATTCCAGGCAAAGTTACATAATTCAGGAATTTCAATGTTTAAGATTTTTTTTCTCAAAAGTAAAACCATTTTTGTTTGAGGATTTTAATTTTTTTGTTTCTTCACAAAGGCCAGAGTTCTCTGTAGAACTGGCATCTATTATTGCAACTTCAAAATGAAATTCAGAAACTCCTGTCCTGTTAATATTTTATATTTTATATAACCTAAGGACAGAACTCATCCCGCCCATGAATACCAAATGCATCACTTACTTCTTTCAGTAGTTGCATTAACCATTTTTTCCTTCCCATGTCAGTATGGAATATATATTTTCAAGATCATATTATAATAATGTCATGATAAAAAAAATATTGATTTCTTAGACAATTTCTTTACTATAATAAATCCAGCTTGCTTTTCCAAGTCCTGCTCTGAGTTGCAGCCTCTGAGTGATCCCAGGAGGCACAGAGCTCCAGAGACACTGCTGTAATAGACTTTCATGCCTCACTTCTGTGTCTCCACTGTTTATTTCCCTGTATTTTAGAAAAATAGCAGAGGAACTCAACAGTATGAATAGGCTTTCTGCTCTGTCAGTAACACCTAATCTATCTGTCTTATCTCAAGTGATCTCCACATGCATCCTTTTATTATCGTTTTCTGCACCAGAAAGAAAATTTAGTTTTTATTATTCTGCTACATCCTATTGGCACTTCCTATATTTATCTTCAGTCTGGTGGTGTGTGTGCTCCATGTGTAGCAAAGATATCACCTCTGGCTGTATATCTATCTATCTATCTATCTATCTATCTATCTATCCATTAAAAGAGGAGAGAAAGGGTAAAGAAGAGAGTGATTGGCACTGGAAATGATTGTATTTTTTGTAACAAATTTTAGCATGTTATTTATAGGGAAATCTATCCCATTAAATCTTGACAGAGGGATGTGTCAGCAGAAATTCCTGTGATTGTTTGGTACCCACAAAGTGACCCATACTGCAGGTACCACGTAGCACCTGATGATTTTGAAGGCAGGGAACAGTGCAGAGATGCTCTTTTTCCTGTAGAAATTCCCTACGCAAGTTTTGGAGCAACATCTTCAAGAATACTTCCAGCAAATACACTATATTTGTGTGCTCATACAAGACCATACTAATGGGAGAGAACTGCTTTGTTCCATGGAAAGTACTGCCAGGTAATGGCTTTACTCACAGTGACAGGCAGTTATGATGATCCAGAAATAATTCTCAGGACCGTAATTTTTTTTTGCAACAATTAGCTGGAGTCTGCAGAATTCTTCTCTGAGGGTTAGAACCAGAAAAAGCAGAGCTGACTAATGGAGCAGTGTGTAAGAAGTGATATAGAGGTCATCTACCCATAGAGAACTAGAAAATGGTGTTCCACATTCTTTTAGCAGAGCAGCATTTTAGAGAGGAGTCGAGTATTTTTCCACCAGACTATATTTAATATTCCGGAGCATGAGTTTTTCTTCTGAGTTTGAAGTGTCTGACTATGGGAGATATTTGGATATTTCACTGTCTCCCACCTAAAGCTGGGAACACTGAGAATGTGCAAAACCCTTGGCAGCTGCTACCATCTGACAGGAGGGTGCTTGACTTGAGTGTGTGATGGTCAGTGTTAGAGATGAGCAGTGTCAGACAGTGAAATGGGCCTGCAAAGTGATGGGGTTGATTTTCACTCCAGTCTTTGCCTACAGCTGGGTTTTATATTTTATTTTAACCAGGTACCACAGAGCCAGGTTATGGCTCTTCTCACTGTTGGGAAAACTGGCAGGAGAGACCCTAAAAGCTTAAGTAGAAGGTTGCCTTGGACTGTAGGAAAGTTTCAGGGAGCTGCCTGGGTGTGCTGGTGGATTTCAGAAAGCTTAATGAGCAAGAATCACTATGACAGCTATTGCAGTCATAGACAGGCTTGCTCTTTACACCTTGCAGCCCCAGAGCTGTGCCCAAAATAGCTGTTTGCATGTTCCAGGCAGGAAGCAATTTGAGTTTGGTGATGAGGTGAAGGGCTGTGTTTTTTGTCTGTTTCTCTGATTTTATGCTGCAAAGGGATGAGTCCTGGTAGGCACATGGCTCTAGCACACTGTCCCAGTCCCCAGCTTGGTGATAATTGGTGATAATTCCCATGCTAAGGAAATGAGTGATAAAAAATAGGCTGAAAAAGGCAAATGAAATAAAAATTGTATCTTTGGAACTGTTCTAGCCAAAATACCAAAAAATTAAATATGTGGAAGCTTATTAGGGAGCTTACTACTCATATTACTCTCTTTCTTATAGTGCAGGGACACAGAAATCAGATATGAACTAGATGTTAAATTAATGAAGGTTAAAGCCAACAGTTTTAGCTGATCTAATTTTCCATTGCAGAGTACAGAAAAATCTCTCTTTTGGGGGTTTCTTTTGAAGGTGAGCAAGGGAGGTGGAATGAGATGTGTCCCTGAGGTTTCTGAAATGTCAAACCTTGAAGGCTTCATATACATTCCTCTAAGATGTACAGTGGTATAGAGGGTCTTTCTAATAGCAAATACCAGAACATGTGAATGAAAAGTATAAAGTTTTGTTAAGTAACTAAAAGTTAGACAGTTGTTCAAACCAAAACAAAGACTAGAATAGCAGAAGAGTGAATGTAATTAATGGGAAAATCCTGCTCTGTACAAGTACAAAACCAAATCTAAGTGCTAGACCTCTTATTTCATGCAAATAGAACAGTAAGAGATGAAAGAGTTCAACCAGGAAAGTCAGGAAATAGAAATAGAGATGAACCAGAGCGAAAAACTCTAAGGAAACACCAATAGAACACAGATGAAAAGTGATAATAAACAAATATAGTCAATAGCATAATGGTTCTGAACTAAACAAAATCTGGAAGGAGACAGTCTGGAAATTGCAGTAGGTTTCATATCCTTTCCTCTGTGAAGGATGTGACTAACACAGTAGCAAAGATGTTACTTGAAACGATTTAAGATTCTGAGGGCAAGTCTGTTTTGTAACCTGCCTCAGTGTTTACTTGTTTCTGCAGAAGCAAGTACAAATCCTGTGCCATGAGCAGGAGGCTCAAGCAAGTGCAAATGTTGTTGTTATCAATGTTAACCCAGAATTGTGGCTCTGGAAATGCTGTGCTGAGATGCTTTAGCAAAGAGGCCAAGGAACATTTCTGGGGCTAATTATGCAGTAACTTGTTTAAGGCAAGCCCTTTCCTAATCAGCTCTGTTAGACTAAGGCCTTGCATTATATGGTTTTATAGAATTATCTTTTCAAGCCGAGAGGCATGAGAAATCAGACAACCTGTTTAACACATGCTGGAAAGCCTCATTTAATAATTCCTGTATGCTGCCTACAACTATGTAAGTATAAACATACATGATTACAGCCTGAAAGTAGCTCTTTGAAAATAACAGGAGGAGGAAGAAGCCAACTGCAATCCTTGACTCAGAGGATTGCTGTGAGCCATCAGTCTGGTACATCCATGAAACAAAGTAAAGAACAACTTGAGATGTATGTCCGGCAAGAAACCTCCAGTAGAACTGTGACAGAAATGTCATTTGATAAGGCATTAGAGAGATTTGATTTGGAAAATCGAGAGCAATTCTTATCTCTCGGGTTAAAAAGAATGACTTTCAGGCAATATAGACATCTTTGTTTTTAAAAGGACGGCAAAAGAATTGAGCTGCCAAAATGAATGTTGCCATGGTTATAACTGAAGCTGCTCTGGACTGCTGTTCATCTTGGGGTGGCAGCATTAAAGCACCATGAAAGAACTGTCCTCTACTAAACTCAGCAGCATCGGCAGCCAACTCAGAAAACACCATATACAGAGGTGTGAGCTACCTACAAATACATTTTGCCAGTATTTTTTTTGAGTTATAGTGGATATCTATATCACTGGCTATAATTACTGTTCCCTTCTAAATATTTGATTTATCTTTGACCATTTATTTGATGTCATCAGTCCTTAAATAAATGCAATTTGCTTCATTGTTTTTTCATGCAACTGAATATGCACAAAACAGGTTCACATGCAGACCAGAATATGCAATAGCTCTGCATTAGGAGACTTGGCATTGGCAGGACTTTAAAACTGTTCAATACTCAGTAGCTCCTTTTTTGCGACAAAAAGAACATGGTGTGAGAATTGAAGACTTCTAAAAAGCCTACATTTTTCTGAACACAGACAAAATTTGAAAAACTGCTGCAAGTCTCTTAAACTTTCCAGTTCTTAGTTTCCTTGTCACTTAAATGGAGTTACAATTTATGACAAATTTTCTGGCTCCAGCGGGTCTTCACTTCTACTCAGAATTAGACAGGTTCTGAACAAGGCCTAATGATTAATGTTTCAAGAAAAGAAATAATTGCCAAGTATTATTAATTTAATTTCTCTACAGTATTTATAGACATTTTTCAAAATTCTGAATCAGAATCTCTTTTCATATAGAAAAGCTTTGCAGGAGACAGAGGTAATGACATATTTCACACCCATACCTTCTTAATGTATGCAAATTATTGTGTTTTCAGAAATTACACACAGCCACTGCAATCTTACAAACCCCTGCAAATTAAAATGAAAGAAAATTACTTTAAAACAGCCTTGTTCATTGAGCATTTATCTTTCTACTAGACAAGAATATAAAGTAAAAAGAAACTCAGAAAAGCTGGAGGCATGAGCAGAACTTCTTATCACAACAAATGATCCAACCACTTCTGAGATGCTAGTTCTGAAAATCAATGAATAGTGGCAATATCTTTTAAGAAGATTGCAACACTTAATATTAAGTTTTCTTATCTTCCTAAGGACCAAATCCTGGCTCTTGGTAAAATCACTGAGAGTTTTGTTAATGCCTCTAATGAGAGCACGATCAAACCTCAAGAGCCTAATTTGAAAGCATATTAGCTTTCCTGAGCGTTACCGTGAACAAGTTCAAATTAGTTCCATCACACTATGGAATAAAAATCTGTGCTTGCCTTTGTCTCTTTGTGTCTGTGCATGCATATATGAAGGAACATTCAGTTCTATAAAATATACGTTTTCTGTGCAAAAAGCTTACATTTTGAACAGCAAGGGGAACTGGCTCAGCAATCAGTTAAGCTCTCATTTGAAATCCGATAGCTTTTTGTCAGTTTTAGCAGACAGAAGTTCCACAGAGCAGTTTATTGTTTCATTTACATAAAATGATCATTCATAGAAGCCATGCTTTTGGTGTGGTATATCTGATTTTATGGGAGGAGGATGTGTGTCTGGATTCTGTTCTTGTTGCTTCTCTGTTTATGCATGGGTAATACAATCTGAAATGCTACCAAATTCAAAGAACTAACTTTATATAGTTGTATACCCATGGGACAATAAACTACTTGCTTTATCTTCAGAAGGCTCTTTGAGAACTTTGAGAATTAATTGGAAAAAAACCTTTTCAGTGAAGACAGCATTGCTTGAAGCCATGGAGGAATCACAGAGATACTTCTTGGCATGAACTGCTGTAGAGTCAAAACTCTATTTCATATGCCTGATGTTATATAAGCAAGATCTATTTTAGAAAGGCTACAATGTTTTAATATGCAGTACAACATATGAGAAATACAGAATGATTAAAGAGGGATCACTATTTTGTAAACCAGCTGTGAGTATCATTACAGCCATTGCCGAAATTAAAAGGTTATATTGCTCTACAGAGTTTTAGGGAGGATGTTACGTAACTGCTTAGTGCTTTTGCTCTGTTTGTTAGTCTGTGTATCTCCTCTCTTGCTGCATCTGCACAGAATTGATGGGAATATGGACTGATTTTTTATGCTTTCACTCTTTTATAGCTATAACAGGGTCTCTGTGGATGGGTGCATGCTGCAGTTCAGGGGTCTGGGTAAAAGGTTGTTCCTGGCTTAAGGACCATGAAATGGGCCTGGATGTATGTAATTGGTTAGTTTGCACGCATAAAAATGCAAGTCAGAAAATGCTGTGGTTTATGCAGCATTCTTTGTCCTCAGAGAAGCTTTTTAACATTTGTAACTTCCTCCTGAGGAGTGCACCGCATGCATTTCATAACAACATACCCTGCAGCAAAGAGAGATGCCCAGGAAAGGCTGGGTGTCTTGAGAAACGCTGAACAGCTCCAAGCTTTCCAGGAACTCTTTTTCTATGTGGGAAATCCTGCAGATTTTTAGGATTGTTTTCTGTCACGAGAACAACATCCACACCCTACTGTGCATTTCTGAAGCTGAATATCAGGATATCTAAGTGGGACTGAACTGCTGCAGACAGTAGATGTGTGTGTGAGGAGCACAGTGTGCTGTCACTAAAGGAGGGTTGCATTACAATCTGGCTGGTGACCCACTGTATACAATAACTGTTTGCCATGTACAATATGCTTGTTTCTGGAAGCTTAGTGTCCAGTGAAATCAGAGATCAGAAACTGTCGTTTTGAAAGAGCAGGGAGTAATTGAAATCTACCTGAGGCTGGTTCACCTGAGGACCATGTGCTTCCACTCCTTCAGCAGCTTAATTCCCAGTGCACCAGGCTGAAATGCCACATTACTACTCGTGTCAGTGGGAATTATATGTGCAGCAACGAGAAGTCAGTGTTACAAACATGGCTTTTCAGTGTGGCCTTCTGGTTTTTGGCATTTTTAAACCTTATTTTGTATCCATGGACAAAGTTAAAATTTGTTCTGCATGAGTTTCAAAAGCAAGGAATTAATATCCAGAAGCAAAGACAATATAGGATGAGCCAGGAAATTGCAGTTCCATCCTGGCTCTGTCACTGATTTGCTGCTGTGTGACTTTAGAGAAGACATCCAGCATGAGATTCAAGTGAGTGCATTCACCTGAATCAGTGATCCTAACTCCCAGTACAGACTGAACTAGTACAGGCACTGGGCTTAGGGCATAATTCATTTCACCCTAAAGCAGATACCTGAATCCTACTGATTTCTCACAGACATAAAAGGGTGCTTTAGCATTAGGCTAAAGGTGTTTAAAGTTATGTGAGAGAGCCACATCTCAGCTCATACAAAGTATATGACATTCACAAACCTGTATGATCAGTGTCAGATACAGTGAAGATCTGCTTGGTTAAATAAAAGGATTTTTCAAAAGGATAAAGAACACTGCATTCTTGATTTTCATTACATTTGCTTGGCCAATGCTGTAGCATATTTCTGTAGTAAAAATGACTAATATTGCAGAAATAGTGATTTTTATTTTTGTTTTTATTCAGAGGCAATCATCGGACACTTACATTCTTTATCATCAAGGGCATTAAGTAGTCAATTTTATTAATGCAAAATAGATGTAACCTGCCACCAAATTGGAATAGTTACATTTTGCATTCATTTTGTCCAGCTAAATAAGATTTATGGGAACAGAGACTCATGGATCAGATGCTTACGTTATTGAATATGGACAGATTATGAAAACAATTTCCAAACCGATTAACAAATGAGTGCAGTACGATGAGTAATATTTCATGAGTGTCAGTGGTTTCAAATACAGTTCTCAAATTCCTGGCATCCTCAGTTGTTCTGGGGAAAATTGCTTAAAAAAAATAGGAACTATAAGTCAAGGCTCAGGTCTTCCAGAGGTTCATCTGATTGCATGTCTTGTATTGGTGAAATCCACTGTGGCACAGCTTGTCCCATAAGGTTTGTGTAATGAAAATAAGAAAAGTTTCCACAATCTCATCATTTCCCACATTTATAGGGACTTTACCAGTTGTGTGGCATATGAATATTCAGGGCTCTTCCCCAATGTGTCAGAATATGCTATGAATAATTTATAGCTGTAGACTGAAGTCTTGTCCTTTCAGCTTTGGAAATGTATGCATCAACACAGACGTCTCCATTTCCTGCTATTGAAACTGTATCCTAAATATTCTTTGTTGTAAATTGCCAGCTTTGCTGAGGAGGCCCAGGACACCAACATATGCATGCACTTGGTGATGTTATAATTGTGGTTGTCAAAAGGAAATTTAATGCCTCATGTAAGGGGTTTTCTGCAAAACCAGAATCCTTCCTATGCTTGGTCTCTGCAGCAGGGAGTAGCAAAGATGTTATTTGTCCAACACACAGAAACTGGGCTCTAAAGCACATTAAGCAACATGGGAAATATTGTTGCTTTCTAGATGAAGTTTCTACATTTGATTCTCTCCCATCAGACATGAACTGGACTGTTTTATTACATTTTTTTCTTTAGTTCTAGACACATGTTTCTGTTTCATACACAGAAATTCCTGTCTTAAGACAGCATTTTAGTGGGAGGTATTTGTATTCTTGTATGTGTGAAAATGGATTGGTGCCATGCTTTAAAATTGAGCTTTAATTGTAATAGGCTACTGTGAGACTAAGATTCTAATAAGGTCCTACTGAGAATAGTCTTGGCTTTTCCTTCGCTCCTAGAGAATTATATGGGTTGTACCATATTTTATTCTGCATTTAATGTTGGAGTTAATGAAGTTTCCTTTCAAAAGAAATTGTCGTAGAATTGTTTACGAGGAAAAATTGGTTTTAGGAGAGAACTAGAAGAATGACATTAATAAATGTAACATAAGCATTGTTACAATAATTTCCAGTGTGCATAAATTACCTGAGCAGCTGTGGACTATTTTGTTTTCTGGTTGTATCACCTGCATTTCCAGTGGCAAAACTGTATTTAACAGGACAGTGGTTTATTTTCAATACATGCAGAAACCCAGTAGGCATTGCTCAGATAAAGGTTTTATTCTGATAAAAAAAGAAAAGAATAGAATCATCTCAACAGACCAGTAAATATTTGTTTAGTTGAAGACACAAATGCTGACTTCAGGTGATTTAAAAGCAGTCCATTTTAATTTAAAAAATAAATAGGTTGAATGAGGATTAAGCCTTTATGGTATTATTCAAAGCACTGAGAGTGTGAATACAGTCTAACCTGAAGGTTCAGAACCCATGAGTCAATTAAAATTTAACTGGAATTTTTTGTGTTGACATTGTTGGGATGCTGTTGCAGGATGTGTGCCTGTGCAGTGTGCACAGACGGGCACTGACTCTGCCTGGGTCAGCACATGGCAGGAGGAGGCAGAGTAGCCATGGCCAAGCCAACCCACCTGGATTTCCTTATCAACTCTTCCCCGGAGAGTGCGTCCAACCCCAGGTCAGGGTACCTGGAGAGAAAAGCACCCACAGTGGGGACACATGAGGCTTGTGCTGGCAGGTTGTTCCCCTGGGGATTACCCAAACTGGGAAAAAGCAGGTGTGGCTGGAACCCTCAGGGAGGTTTCTGTGGATGTTGCTGGACTTTGCCCTCTGAGAACAGGGCAGCAAGGAGAAGTCCTGTATCAATCAGCCCAGAAGGAGCAGCTCCAGCTGCCGCACACAACCGTGCAAACCAAGGCTTAAGCCTGAGCAAGTTCTCTTGCTTCCCTGTCCTTCTCTATCCCACTGACCAGCTTGTTCCTGCGGAGAAGCCAGGAAGGGCAGGGTGGATGTGCCTCAGCCACACATCTTGGCTTGTGCTAAAGAACAGAGGAAGTTGCTGGAGAGGGGAGATACATAATCTTGGAGGTTTTGGAACAATTTTACCAGAACTGAGAAAGGAGAACAAGGCTTGTGTGGGAAAGCTCTGACACATATCCAATTTGAGATGTCTGGAGGATCACAGCAGCTTCCTTTGGATTTACCCACGGAATCTGAAGATTGGCTTAGTGTTTTATGCTACGTGCATGTTCCATTTTTATCTTTCTCCTCTCTGCTTAGGAACTTTTTTCTACTATATACTCCCTCTCCTCACTGTTTCTCCTCAGGTTTGCAGTTTTTCTGTTTTGAAGTGCTAAATAAGGACAAAAATGCTGTAGTATAATTTGTATTTATGAAACTGATTTGTGTGAGGGGCTCAGTGGTCTGCACAAGGATAAGTAACAAACAGTTTAATGAAGAGGAGGAAACCAGAGTTTAATGTCTGACATAAGGAAATTATTGCAGTCTGACTTGTGTATTAGCCTATCTGAAGCTCTAGGAAACTATAAAGGAAATATAAATGAGAATTCTGTACTTAATGGACTTGGTCATTATTGCTTCCAAATTGATTATTGGCTCACCAGTTGAGATTGACTATATTTCAGTGACTGGAATAGCATACATCTGACAAAGAAAGAAAATTGAGATCAAACCACTTTGAGACTTGAGAAAACCTGCACAGATAAGTTTTCTTTATATTGTTACACAAAAATACCTTTCTCTGCTACCTATAAGGTGGTTCTGAGGCAGGTGTTACCTGAGTCAGGAGAAAAAAAGAAATACTGCATGCCTAAATGTTCACTTTCCTTCCATTTCATGCTTTGAATAGGGTAATTTAGGTTAAAAATTCTGTGTAAACAAGAGGCCTCATGCAATCAGAAAAGGTTTCCCTGTGTGAGATTTTCTGTAGGCTGCAGATCAGTTTGCCAGTTCTCAGCTGGGTGTTTTTGAGCAGGTTCAGAACTGCCATCTTTTGCAGCCCCTGACATTTGCAATGCCTGTGCCTGTGTGGTTTGGGCTGTGGGAGGTTCCCCGTTGGCAGCAGGCACAGCCAGCAGGGCTGAGAGCATCTGCAGGAGGGTGGGCAAGGCTGGCGAGCAACAGCCTGCTCCAAGTCAGCTCATCCCAACAGGGAAAGGCTGTTCTGAGTCAGATTCAAACTACAGGAGGCCGTGCCTTCCTGTAGGACCCTTCCTTACCAACCTCCTTAGGTGACGCTCAAATACAGAACTTCTACCCTCAGACTGCCTCTCTTTCCAGAGGGGTATGTGCTTCTTTGATAACTTGTTATCTAATACCCAATCTCATATTCTAGTCTCTGTAGTTAACAGAGAAGTCACATTTTAAGACAAAGTTGTTTACTTAAGTCTTTGTCATGTTGACAGTGTCTGAATAAAAGTGACAGAATCTCTAAATAAGTTATGTAACTGCAAGATTTTAGTTTCAAATTCCAGTATCTTAGAGATACTGACTTTTTCTGAAACAATTATATTTATGCTTTCAATAGAGACTAGACGCTCTGTGTGCTCTGAACCTCAGCCAGGACCCAGTAGATTCTGTTATGAGAAGGATCTTTTTTGCTTCCCTTGAGTCAGGGCATCAAATATATTTCTGATATGATGGATCACCGTAGCAGAATGGTTTCTCTATCTTTTTGCTTTATCTGCTGCAAGACAACTGTAAGAGAGAGAGGGCAGGGCAAGGAGAAAACCTTAAAAGTGGATGAAAGTAGACTTGAAACTTCAACAAGGGCATGACCAGGCCAAAACCTGTTGAATTAAATATTTGAGTGGGTAGATTTGCATCTGGAGCAAGTTATCACAGGTCAATTTTCATATTGGTATGTGGCAAATTACTGCAGTTGGGGTGAGAACCCCAGAAACTTCAGTTCCTTCAAGTTCCTATACCAACAGGTTTCTTTGCATTGGTCCAATGTGATCTAAAACTGGACAGAACTCAAGTATTTTATTTCTGTCATATGGAAAGAATATTTATTTCCCTTATGTCTACCACAATCATATATCTCCCTAAAACCCTCTAGATTTGTCAGCACCCAATGAGTAACATTGACCTTTTGTTGGTACAACTGGATGGAGTCATTCTGCAGGTGTAGCTGAAAGCAGAATTTGTCCATCGGACTGCTTGGTCCCCCATGGGTCTCCTTGCATGGCAGGAAAGGGATCAAAGTGGTGAAATGAAGGCAAATAAGCCTGTCTGTCAAATTACTGACACATGCTATCCATGCTTGAGAACCAGACCTTAAGCTCTCATCCTCTTTGCTGCTCAGCTCTTAATTTATGATAGTTTGACAGATGGAAAGGTCACCGTGCAGGTTTTATTGAAGAGGTTCATGCCATGGTAGCTTTTCTGCCAAGGGTAATAAGTTGCATTAAGGAACTTGCCAGAAAGAACAAATCTGTCTTATTTATAATTAGCTGAGTTCTAATTATTTCTCCTAAATGGGCAGTCAGGTAATAATGTGTAAACATGAAGTAAGCACAGAACTGCAATTACTACACGGTGGATATTTCCCCCCAAGCTGTATAATACTTTCAGGCTTTACCGTGGTACAGAGCAAAGCCACTCAAACTGGGCAGACCACAAACCTGTCCGAGTTTTAAATCATCCATTTTTCCCTGCCATGCAAAGAAATGAAGGGTTCCTTTTCCACACTAATTTACCTCAAGCACTTTGTGTCATGGGAAATGGATCACCAGCGCACAGATCTGGGACTAATAACTGTGAAAAACCCCCTGAGTTTTATCCTCAGCTCTTGGTAGGTTTAATAGACCAAAGCACCAAGCAAAACATAATAAATATCAGAAAAGAGATTTCTGGTTAAGGAAAGCTGACTGAAACACCTCATGTATTTAGTGAAGTTTTGCAAAAAATATTGCACTGGCAAATTGATGAACACTTGAAAAACTGATATCAGCTGTAATTGATTCCTCCTGAAACCTGGCCTCAGTGATTCCAAGTGTGACAGTCCGTGCTGCCAGCAGTGAGATGACTTTGTGGGTTGCCCATGCACTCTCTCCCTGCTGCTAGAAATGGACAAAGATGTCTGTCTTTCCTGGATTTCACATGAACGGAATGTAAAGTTTGTCACTAACCTTTTGCAGTAGATTTTAGTGGTAGAAGATGAAATGAAAAGAGTTAAAAACATCCTTAATGAGGCTGCTGAATAAAATTGTGCGTGGACGCAGCAGAGGTACCTCGGCCAGCAACTCTTTCTCTTCCCATGTGCAAAGGAGTGAGGAAGGCGGCAGTAGTTGGAGAGGATCCAAAGTTGCACGGTGCCAGACAAATGAAGAGGATCACTGAGGGATCAAATGAAGGCTACTCGTTGTGGGAATTGTGTGGGAGCCACTCTCTGTTCCTTCAGCTGTTGCTTCCAGAGCCTCAGGTAGAAATACTCCCACAGGCAGAGCTGAGAAACACTTTTTATTGTTCACCAGCTCACAGGTGCTTCAGTGCAACCCTCACATGCAGACTCACCAAACAGACTTCTAAAGGCCTTTCCAGTGCAGTGAAATTTCCTTTATGGGGGTTCTTGAAAACAACCTTAGTTCTTGGAGTTCAGAAAAAGTGACAGCTGCATGCATTTAAATTCCTGTCGTAAGGGGTGGAAAGTTTTCAAATGGTAAAACCTTATTAACTTCAATACAATCATTTATACTGTAATAATGACATAAATAAGCCTCTTCGAAGGATTTAGGGCAGGTAGCTGGAAAAACATTCTGTCATCTACCTTTGATGAGAGCTTCAAGGCAAATAATAAATGAGCAGATGAAGCTTTCTGTGGAAAGTCTCGTTTTCAAACATGTCCAAACAACTTCTTCAGTTCCTGATAGCAGTGTGCTAAAAGCAAAACCAAATCATTAAAAATAGAGAAGGTACTTCCAGATTAATAGGTCTGGCTACAAAAACCCTAAAATTTCTCTTGAGAATTGCCAATGGATAAATTAATGGCTCCATTCCTGGTGAATTATCATCATCATTTCCCAAAGCAGTGAAAATAAAAATAAAAACCAGAAGAATGTAAATCTTTCTTTCTTTCTTTCTTTCTTTCTTTCTTTCTTTCTTTCTTTCTTTCTTTCTTTCTTTCTTTCTTT
>VZTI01000839.1:3131519-3199363 GCA_013397865.1 Struthidea cinerea
GTTCTTTCCTTCTTTCCTTCCTTCTTTCCTTCCTTCCTTCCTTCCTTCCTTCCTTCCTTCCTTCCTTCCTTCCTTCCTTCCTTTCCTCTCTCCTCAAGTGTGTTTGCAAATTAAATTTAATGATTGATTAGTTAGAGGCAGAAAGAAAGCTAGAAATGTAAGTGACGAAAATATGTTGAATTTGATGCAGCCATGATTCTACACAAAAATTTCAGTAGGATTTGAAAGAAATCCTGAGGTTTACATGAAAGAGGTCTGATATGTCCTGAGCTGGAGAAAGGAGAAACAACTCTCTTGTCAATAACAGCCAGACTGTGGGATGGTTTAAGATAAGATATCCCTACTGGGTAAGGCAGAGTACAGTGCTGCAGTGATTCAAGCTGTGCTGTACAATCTTTGCTGTAGCTTTAGGCAGACTCTCAGACATCCAAATAATAACAGCCAGAGGTTACCCAAGCCCAGAAATAGCTTTAAAACTACTCTTATTTTCACTCTGAGAGGCAGCCCGGTTTTAATTCCTGAAACCTGGGGAAGGATTCAGGAAAGACCAGGCCAAGGAAATTTTTCAGTAGGGAATATTTTAATCACTGGCTGTAGAGCTCTAACACGTCACTTCTCAGAGGATTTAATAAAAACAACCTAGTTAAGAATGTAGGAGATATATTTACAAGAGATGAAGAGCAGTCATGGTTTGGGCCATTGCTGCTTTTTAATGTATCACATTCAGTTCAGCAGCCCATGAACTAATTACTCTGATAATGATGTTGTGAAAATGAACAGGAAGTTAATTATGGACAGTTAGTCAAATTCAAAAGGGTCAGAATGGGAAAATGACCACATGGAAATGCAAATCCATTTAGGCTGAAAAATCAGCCAAGAAAATCAAATTATTCTTGAGACAGCACCATATTTTAAGAACTTTAGGAACTTGATTGCAAGGGAATTACATGTAAAATCAGGTATGTGCCTGTCTTCCTGATTCAGGTCTTGTAGAAATACAGTGCAGAGATATAATCAAAATATTTAGATTTCAGCTGGTAGAGCAAGAGCTGTTTAGTCATGGGAACTGTGCTGATAGCAGGTGAAAGGTTTGCAGAAGAGGAGTGTTCCAAAGGGCAATAATTGCCATCATTACAAAATTTAATCCTGAACCTTGTATTTGTATTCCTTTCATTGGAGAGAAGTGATGGGGCTGTTTTATAGAAGAGTGAAATCAAGCTTTTGATTTGAGCTGATTGTGAGAGAGACTGTGAGAGAAAATTTTTCCTGCATGACTTTTTAGCTCTGTCTCCAGTCAACAGATACTATTCTCCAGCTTTGGAAATTGTTATTATTATATATAATAGAACATGTTCTTACCTTAGTTCTGCTTCTGTGGTTTCAGACATCTCCTGGTGGATTCACAGGAGTAAATTAGAACTGTATTTGCCACAGTATATTATAAATCTGTATTCATACAGTTGATATGCTGAGTAAAATCCTTGCTCAACTAAAACTACAGAGACTTTTGCCAGTACTTTTAATTGATTCAGGATCCTGTCCCCTGTTACTTCTGTAGAACTGCATGGAATATCCAGATGATCCAAGTTCCTTTTCGTTGTGGAACTGAAACCCAAACACTTCATCCATCTCAGGACTAAGGAAATGTGTTCTTACTGAAATATGGTTTCCCATTCTATGGATGGCTCTGTTTGAATACAGAGAGCTTTGTTTCATTCCATGATTGAGATGGGTTTATTTGCAGTTTGGGTTCACAGGGGGTTGCTCTAGGCCCCTGAACATCCCTGTGGATGATTGCATCCATTAGCTGAGAAGCTATTTTTTTTCCTGGAAGAAACACTTGCAAGAAAGATTAACCAGTCAAAGAGAGTTTTGTTATTTTTTCCCCTTTTATGAACCTTCATTTTATGAACAAGGCATTTGGACTTAGATATTCCTGAAAAATTACAATCTACTCCTTAAGATACCAAATGTCAATTAATTCAATTTAGTTAAAACACTGATTTATGTTCTGAAAATGAGTCATTTTCCATTTAGCTACTGAATACTTCACTTTCCACTTCAAAGAGAAGAAATAGTTCACAGTAAATATTATCTTCCCTTTACATTTTTTTACTGATAACATGTCTTGAATACAAGGACTGTGCAGTTATTTAATCCATTTTCTGAATGAGATCTATTTTGTAGACACATCTGCACAATGTACATCATAAAAATATTAAACTCAGGGAAAGATTATGCAGCATATAAAACACAGTGGCCTTTTAATGGCTGACTTTGAATCTGCAATCAGCCAAAACATCATTACCTATCTCAAAGTCTAGGACATGTAGCTGATGAAAAGCTGAATGAAATTTGAAGAATTATTTGATTATCTTGTATCAGCTTTGATAGATTATTTTCCTGTAGAGTTTAAAATTTAGGGGGAAAAAATCCTATATCTGAGCTGTGAAACTATTTTCCTTGATCCTCTGACATTTTTTTCTTATAATTAGTAAGAGACAGGCAACCAAACCCCCAGATTTTTAATTTTAATTTGTAGTCCAGTCATACCTTCCCCTTTTTGTATCCCTAACTATTTTCTCCCTCTCTTATGTTGTTGTTTTGGGGGTTTGGTTTTGGCTTTTTCTGGTCTCTGGTATGTTTTTATTCTCTTGTTGTTTGTTTATTAAATCCCTGCTTAAGGCAGGGCATGCTGTTCAGCACCACTGTGTACTAACCCAGCCTCCTCAGATCCCGACTGCTGCAGCCTCAGATGCTACACAGGAGGGACTGAAATTACTGCATTACAAGGGAGTGGAACATTTTGATCAGCTGCTTTTCCCTTCCCAGAGGTTCCTCTGATCTTTTTTCTTTGGGACATGAGAGCATCCCATTCTGTGGATACTTCCCACACCCCTGTTGACATGGGGGATGCTGTCATTGCTCGTGGAATGCAAACCTATCTGCTTAGTCTGGGCAGACAACACTTGACCAGGCACCCATTTGTTTCTATTTGATTTGGTTTCTCTGTGCTGTGATTTTCACAACACATCACAAATCACTGGATTTGTCCATGGAGAAATATTCAGAGAGCTTGTGCTCTGATATTTTGCAAGAGTCACCTACAAATATCAAAGAATCATAGAATAGCTTCAGCTGGAAGGGACCCGTAAGGATCAATTTATCCCAAGGATATAATGTTGTTGGTTTATTGCTTGTGTGTGCTTTCTTAACTGCACTTAATTGTAGGACTTCAAAATGTATTGTACATTCTGGATTGGAAATTGAACATTGTGACTATAAATTTCTGGATGGATTTAAAACAATAGACATATTTCATTACTTATTTGAATTCTACCCAGGCAATTAGCATATAAAAACCATTCAGAGTCCTTTGTAACATGAACTTTGGGAGTCTGGCTCAGCTCTCACAAACACCTCATCTGGAGAACCTCACTGGTGCTGGATTCTCCAGCTCCCTGGCCCAGCAGGGAGGTCAGGAGGGCACTCAGCATCTCTCACTGCATCTGGACACAGACTTTACAAAGACAGGACACAAAGAAAACTGTCTGAGCTTGAACCTTGCTGTAGGTAGGAACCCCAGCACCCTATTCACTGCCTGTTTTTCTTTCTATTCTAAATCATGTTGGAGTTTGATTTGCATACTGATGACTAATATAGCTGAAAAGTTCATTAACTTATAAGAACAGAAAATCACACCAGATTGTTTAACTCAATTAATCAGAAGTAACTCTCACAACAGATTGAAGAGTATTAGAACAAAAAAGGGTGTCCTCCCTGCATGTTTCTCTCCTGCAGTGCAGCATGCAGATGGTCATCTTTAAATCTCAATTCTTCAATTCTCAGAGAGTCCAAAATGAAGACCCAGGCTTTGCAGTCTCTTTGATCAGGGCATGGCAGCTGCCAAGGTGGAGCCCATGGTTACAGCAGCTCTTCCCGAGCCCTGAAAGAGGGAGCTAAGAACTGAGTGAGAGCCATCCTCAGTGCCGTGCTCTGGAACTCACAGCAGTTGAAAAACAGTTGCATTATGCAATAACTAAAGTTTTCTTCATTTCTGAAACACTGGGTTTCACCCTGCTGAATTCTTGTGGATTTCTCTTACTCCCTTCCTCCTCCCTCAGCTCCCTGCAAAATCAGTTCCAAAGAGGGAAAGCAGACCTCTGCATGACATAGCTGGGTATTCTCCTTTTCTTTCAGATTTGCACTAAAAGCCCATCAGAATTTATAAAAATTCCCTCTTTCTTTAGTCATGGGTAGGTATCAAAGACCTTCATTCAGTAGCTGTGGCCACTGAACCCTGGCGGATTTTTTTCACCTTCCGATATAAGGAACACAAATGCTAAATGTTCTCACCAGACAGGTGAGGGCATTCTGTGCACTGAGAGCTCTTCTGTGCCTGGGTCAGGTGCTCTGAGGATATTTCATAAAAGAGAGAGGGATACAGACCAGGGAAAAACCTTGTGCTGTTTAGCTGTGACACTTAACACACACCAGGTGAGATCCCATTTCTCCTCTTCCGTGGCATTTGTGGCAGCAGCTCTGAATGAGAGGTGCTACGGTTTGATGCAGAAACATTTTGCTGGGCAAATAGGTGCTGTAATCTCTGTTTAAATTTAGTATTATGGCTGTATGCCCTTGGCTGCTCCTCTGGCAGTCGTTGAGGTTTAGCTGATTGATTTCTCAACTGGTGAGCAGGCATCTGTAGAGAAGACATTGATTTCTGTAAAGTTGGTCACATTATGTCCTAGCTTAATTCAGGTATTCAGAGGTATTTATGAATGAAGGCGGGGTCTGTGTCACCACAGCCCCCTGCTATCAGTTGTCTTGTACAGAGGGCAAATTTCTCACCTCCCTTTTTCTCTTCAGTATTTTGGCATATCTTGGAAAAACAGGCATTGTTATCAGGATTCATAGGGAATTTTTATTCTTACTTTAGCTTCCTATGCAGCCCCTCCTTTTTTCCTTCTCCCTGCCTCTCCCCTCCTTCTTCTCTCAGTGTTGGTGTGCCTGGACGTGCATGAATGTGTGTAAATGTGAGGGCACGACAGGGATGGCAGATAATGAAATAATTGCTGTCTGTCCCCTTCCCTCCCCTTTGTCCTCTCTTCTCCAAACATTTTCTAAAAAAGCATTAGCATGTGACAATGTACATTTATTCTCTCATCCTGCCTGTTCAGTGAAGCCTTTGGGGATGTTTAATTTTCTTGTTTTGATGCACAGACTTGCTGGTATTCTGTCTCTCACTGCTCCAGAAGGCAGCACTAGAGCAATTCACGATTTCTCTGAGCAGAGGGGAGCAGGGCCAATCAGTGCCCTGACACTGATACAATTTGCTTTTAAGGGCAGACCCCCTGAGTCCTTGTGTATATTAAACTAATTCTCCTTTAGTATAATTTCAGACTCAACTTCTTTTTATAATATGTGTCTGGGATCAGTGACCAGAGTGGGGAAGAAATGAAAAAATGATGGAATGAAGATGCATTTTCTTTGAATTTTTCACAGTGGACTGCTTTCAAAAGAAAGCAAATAGAAGGGAAATACAGCTGCAGATGATGACAAAGGAAATCAGATTTGTTTAAACACAGCTGGAAACAATGCTGGAGATGAAGACAGTCCTTTGAAATAATTTTTATGGTCAGTAGCTGCATAAGAACTTCCCAAATAAATTCAATTTTCTCTCAGGCTGAAATGCTTTGTGCAGTAACTTTTGGGAACATTTGCAGTATATCTGGAGCCTGATGCAATTGTTAATAATACTGCTGCCTTCTGCTTCTTGTTTCATAAAAAAAAAAATAAAATGTTGTTCTCATAGTAGTCGGATAAAGAGTCTCCACTTGTCCTCACAGTTTCTTTTCTAACCAATCATATCAAATGCCTCTCTTTGGATTGATTTTATTTTTCTGCATGGCTCTTCATAGGCCTGATCTTATGACATCTATAAACAAGTAACTCGAGGCTACCCCCTTTACAGTGCAAGGAAGAGAGATTCAGAGTCTTATATGGGCTGAAATTTTCTTTTGGTCAACCAAAATTTTTTTTTTCCTTATATACCATGGTTTTATCTTGGTGAAAAAAAGTTCAGATTTTGATTGCTTTTTATTAAATTGCAATTACTGACTGTCAAGAATTTCAGGAAACTTTGTAGCTGACTGGGAAATATGCAGAAGCAAAGGTAGAGTTGTAAACTTTATTTTAAACCTCAAAAGTTTTTAATTCCAAGTGACTTTATGTGCTGGGAACATAAGCAGTCCTCAGCACAAACCTGGCTTGGAAGTATCTCATACGCCAGAGTGCTGTGTTTGCATAAGGACTCCCAGGACTCAGTTACTGATTTTTTAGGTCTTTTTGGTTTCATGTTAGGGAATGGATCAGGAGTGGACGCCGCCCAAATAAATGGAGAAGGCTCAATGTGGCTGAGGTAATTCCTGTACCACACACTAAGGAGCTTATTCCTCACTGGCTAATCCTAAAGAGTAAGAGTAAAATGCTATTAAGGCTGAGAGTAAATCTCCTCGTAGCATAAACCTCTGATGTGCCATTTGGATGGCAGTGGCAGGGTTGCAATTTGATGAACTGGTAATGGGTTGGAATCTATAGATTCCTGATTTCTAGTGCCACCTGTGACACCAAGAAAAAACATGATTTTGGTCAGGTACCTTGGTTCCCTTTGTCTCAATCTCCCAGTTTCTAAGTGATAAAGTTTTCTCATTGCCCCTAATGGAGCCCTTGTGCAGAGGAAATAAGTTGAGTGAAAAGGAGGAACAAAGCCCTGTTGCTTATTCTGATATGTATTACCAATGAGACCAGGCAGCAATGTGTTATCTGAAAGGCTTTTATTCCTTGCTGCCTCAGGGACAATTGAGCTTTAACACATGCATAGCTGATCTTGACAGCATGTCTCTTTATCTATTAAGTATCATTTACACTGCATGCTGGCTGAGAACTGTGTTCAGGGGAGTGCAATTTCATTGCCAGAGCATTGATCAAAAGGATTTTCTTTTAATGCAAACAGACAAGGTACAGACTATATATGAATGTAAAATGGAGTTCTAGAACACTGAAGGACTTCTGTTGGAAGATAAATTTGTTTCATTAATGAACAGGTGAAGGATGTTTGAATTCTACTTTGTACAACTTCCATGGAGGCAGTGCAGTAACCAGACACCTCTATGTGTATGGAACCTGTCTATGTGAATCATTAAAAAATCATAAGCATTTGACACTGAATTATTTGACTACAGTGACAAGTCATTAAACCCCAGTCCTGCAAATTATTGCTTGATTTTTTTTCCTCCTAAAGGTCTAAAGGTGTGTGATGAGCCTTAGAGGGAAAAGGTGCTTTTTTTTTGGTCCCGGTACTAGAATTGGCTCTAGGGAGAGCTGGCCTTGGCTCCTGTTTCTGCCACAAACTATAAATGATCTAAACATGCCCTGTACTTCAGTTTACTATTAAGTGAGAAGAATTGCATGGCTTTCTCCCCCTCTTTTGCATTTGGCAGAGATAACTGTCATGTGTTTGCTCAGTGTCTGGCACAAAAGGGTCCCAGGTTTGGGGGATGCACACAAAGAAAAAAATGGAGCAATTGTAACTGAATGCAAATTTTCATGATTTGCACCAAGAATTTTATAAAAATAAGGAAAAGTTATTTTGTTCTTTGTAATCAGATGTAATTACCTGCAAGGACTAATGAACTCACATGCTTTCTTGAACATTAAGATCGGAACTGCTTTTTCTGCTCTTCAGAGTGAGAACATTTCAGTGCTTTATTACTCATTATTAGGCAGAATATACCTTAGAGTACAGACTGTGGTCTGTATCGCTGCCGTAGTCGTGAGATTGTTAATCAGCCTTACTAATTTGTTTTCATAAAACTATTAGTTTACATTACTGCTAAACTTACCTACTTACTTAATGTAATAATAGTGGGAAATATTGCCAGCTTGTGCTATTCATTAGGAAAAATGACTTCTATTCAGGGTGACACTTTCACAAGACTCTTGTTTCCGTGTTAAAATTGTGTTAAAGTTTAAGCTTTAAATGTGCTTGCAGAGTTAGTCTTCACAATTGCAGATGCATGGACACCTCACAGCACTTGAACTCGCCTGATCTCCTCCCGGGCAGGGATAACCAGCCAAGGGATTACTGTGCAAACAGGGCTCTCATGCCTCCAGTGCTACAGCAAACCAGTTCAGAGCTGCCTCCCAGCACGGAGTGTGGGCTCACCTTTGAAACACCAGCACAGAATCTTTCCATGTCATTTAACAAAGCAATGTTCTTGCTATTCACAGGTGTAAAATATGGTCTCCAAAAGTTTCAAACTGTTTTGGGGGGCGTGTGGGTTTTGACAGGCAGAAAATTTTTCTGCCACTTCTATATAAGGACAGGATGTTGTATTCCCCTGTAAAATTCATTCCTCGGCTGAGGTTGCTGGGTAGTGTCAGTGGGTAAGACAAGGAAATCAGCTGACTGAGAACTGTATGGAAGCCACCAGTTGACATCTAATACACATTTTGATGGCTTCAAAATTTGGCAACTTTGTCGAATCATGGCAGAGCTGATCTTGCACTCTGTGCCCTATCACAATACTTAATTCCTGAGATACTTAGGCTCCGTTAAAAGAATTCTTTGCGTAACTGTCTTTGTTCATTCTTTGATGCTGATCCTCTGATATTAAAGCAATATTTTGCATACTTAATTATTATTTCAATTAATGTAATGTATAAGTCTATGACAACTTTTTCTGTTTTCCAGACATCTTCCAAATAGCTGAGGGATGTTCCCTTCACATAAACCTTCCTGGAGTTCAGGAAAGAGCATTTAGCTTTTCTATCTGAATTTTGAGTGGTAAGAGGCTTCACTTCTTTTGATGTTTTTGTTATGCTGGGAAATCAAGTCCTGAAATCAGAACACCTCACTTATCTCACAAAATTAGATTGGTTTTGGCACAGCCCAGTGAAGAACATCTGTGGCTAAACACAATATGCTATTACTGCATCAACCAAATGAGAGGACTCTGCATGGTATTTAGCTTGAGAGATGCCTGTAGTGCAGTTATAATAAAGAAAAAGTATTTGATAGTTTTGAGTACATGATGTACTTAACTCTTTTGCTGTAGCACCTGTAAAGCCCAAACAAGAGCAATTATTCTGTGAAGGTTAGAGATCTTGTATTTGTGTTACCTCTGTGTATCTGAGCATTTCTTCCTTTGGAATACTTGAATCTATTTTAAAAATAAAATTATTTGATTTGGAGCGGGTTCAAGTCCTCCACAAAGGCCCAGTAGCAGATCTGTTTTATATCACTTCCTTCTGAAGTACAGATGATCTTACTCGAAGTGCGAGAAATTTCACCTCTTTCTCTTTTGTCTGGTAAAACATGAAACAGGGGAGAGGATCACGGATTGATGGTGATTATTTAATCCTTTGCAGCAGTCTGTCAGTGTTAGGACTTTCATAGAGTAATTTCTGAAGGGTATCATTAGAGAGTGCTGTTCAATATTTCATGGTCAGGGAAGTAATCTGAAACCCACTTGCACTGTTTAAAGTCCTTGGGCTTCTGTGACTGTTTTCAGAGGCAATTTAGGGACAGCCTATTATTGTATTAAAGGAATGCACAAAGGCTTCAAGTTTTTTTGGATCCAATAGCCAGTTAAAAGAAACATGGAATGAAGAGAAGAAGAAAATATGAAGAGTCCTTCATTCATCACATGGTGGCTGGGTGGCTGTCTCACATTGTGGGATGACCAGGAATACTTAAGTGAAGGTGAAAAATAGCTGGTGTCATTAAAAATTACTGGAGGCAAATGGGAAAGATAGGAATGTAGAGAAATGCTTTTAATTATGCTCACATTAGCGTACAGTAAAATTAAGTGGACTGGGTTGAACTTTGGTGACAGTTTCTGGCAAAAGCACTGAAGCAGGTTGATAAAAATAGAGGTCAAGGAGCTTTGGTTACATCTTATGCAAGAGCGAATAGAAAATATGAACCTGTGACCTACTAAACCAAGTGGATTAGGTAATATATATCTATATCTGGTAGCTTGATCGGTGGCTTGGAAAAGATATATGGCATTTTTGGAAGTTCAGTTTAAAGTGCACCTGGAATTGAAACTAAGCAGTAAAGTACAGAACAAGAAGGGATAATAATGTTTTTAACAATGCTACTGAAAGTTCACTGTGATTTTTGGGAACTAGACCATGAAATGACTGGAAATAGGTACCATATTCTTTCAGCTTCAGACATCAGTAGCTACTGAGCCCTCCCTAGGCAAAGAATGTTGTCAGGAATCTGTGATTAAAATCAATTACTGCCTATGCAGCTTACCATCTGGAGGAGGGAAAGTCTTTCATTCTCTTAACTTGTGCATCTCATTTTTGAGTGGTGAAAACTCAGGCAATCCACTGTGTTCAGTAACTCAGCTGCTTCTGTCCTGTTCTATTTTCAAAGTTATTTTCAAAGATACGTAGTCCAAGCTTTTTTCCCACATTTTTCTGAAATATCATTAAATTGTCTTTACTTTGGTAGCCAGTTCCTTCTGCACTTTTAAAAAAAGATTTTTGATGAAGGATAAAAAAGTTTGCATTGATAATTTTGCAATATCTTTGACTTAAAATGCATGCCGCGTTGTATCTTCTCCAGATTGATCAGTTAAGTCTTTCATGTTTAGAAGGTGTGATTCAGATGGAAGTGGAAAGGACATCCATAATGTGTAAACCAAAATTGTATCACACATTTATGTCATCCTGATGAATTGCTTTGAAATAGTCCCCAATATGATTTCCGCAAAATGTATTTTCAGAAGCTTTTGTGTTTTAAATGCCACTATCTTCTCCAGTCTGGAGAGAGAACTGAATCATACCTGTTATTTATGGTCAATTTTCTCTTCTTGACTTCTTTCTGAATTGAATTCAGACAAACTAAGTTAGCTTTTGGGATTTCAGGTGTTTGTAACTGCTGTTGACCATGACGCTTGTTAATTGCATAATAAGTTACATAGATTTTCTGAAATTGGAGAGCACCGCTTCCTGGCATCTGAGCAGGTGAGTTGATAAGTATCTATCGATTTATAGAAATGCTTCATTTAAGTAGTAATCCTAAATCTCCAATTCTCTAACAGGCTTTTCATATTAGAATTTCCTTGTGAATGATTAGGAGATGGTAGTTGGTCTTCTCAGATGTTGTGTCTGCTAGTGATGTGTAAACTATCCCATGAGTCATAGATTGATTTTTAATTGACATAGAACTATGAGCTGAATGTCTACCCCTTTGTTTACAGCATTTAAAGTTGAAACTCTCTGTATACTTTCTAGTTCCTACCACCTTCATGTCTATCGGGGCTGAAACCTCAGCAGCATCAGTGCCAATAAATCTCTTTCCCAGAAGGATGAGAGTGAAGTAGTTCACCTGTACTCTCATGGCTTTGTAAAGGCAGTACATCAACTGTCTGTGGGATGAAATCCTCAGTGATTTGTTTTTCTCCTTCCTTAAAAGCACCTGGGACTTTTGGCCACATTCCCAAACAAAAAAAAATAAGGGTTGTGCCTGAAGTTTGGCTTCGAGTCTGTCTATGCTGATGTTTGAATCCCTGCGCTAGTGAAGCTGAAGGTGGATTGTCACCCTTTTCCCAGGTAATATTCTGTAGCCTGGTGCTCACTGACAGAAATTTTATTCCTTGAGGTAGGTGAAAACAAGCAGGGTTGTGAGCAGAGTAGGAGGGAATGGCTCAAATGAGCAGGGAAAGGGCTCTGTGGTGTGAGAGCTGCCCCCAGCCACGAGCCTTTATCCTTCCCTTCCATGTAAGGGACGGAGGAGCAGCAGGGAGCCCCATTCCTTCACTGTGTGGGGGCTACTTCAGCCTCATACATGCATAAATACCAGATTGCTGTTCCCCTGCAAGAGGTGGGCAAGGAAACCTCTGAAAAATACTGAATTATTTTTCCTGATGTTATTTTCCATCCTTCTTTGTAGATCCATTTGCTGGTGTTTCTGTATTTGCTTGTCTGAGCCACAGCAAAAAGGAAAGGGAAGCAAGCTGCCAGGGCAACATCCAAAACTGTTTTCCACTAAAAGTAGGGAATGACTGAGAAAGCTAATGAGATCATATTTTTATTCTTTATTTTCTCAAGCTGTATTGCATTAACCTGTTAATATTCATTTTTATTTACCTGTTAGTAAAAGGGCTGATCAGCATGACTTTATGGACAGTACTTTCAGTTTAGAGTTTGCACAGCCAGCTGTGTTGAAAGTGCAGAGATTGCCTCGCAGCAATTTTTCTTGAAAAATATTTCCAATTTTTGTTACCAAGAGCAAACAAGCTTTGATGTTCTAATGGTTTGAGATGAACTAGTCTGAGTTATGAGCACCTCTCAAGAAAAAGGCAGATCCTGATAGCACTATACTTTAATAAAGACACTTTCCTTCCACTGTCAAAATGAATTCCCTCTAATTTTATAATTTTATTGCACATTTCTTACCAGCTGAGAGAATATCAATTCCGCCAAATTCAGCTTTAGCAAGGCCATAACTTCAAAACTCGTTATACCATATAATAATAAATGCTGGTAATAAGAGATGTGTGGATTGAATGAACAAGCTGTTTGTAAACCTCAGGAAATTTTTAATTAAAACATTTCATCTGCAGGATGCACAAACAGCTATCTTTCTGAAGATATAGATATGAGAAACATGGGTTTAATATTTTAAATTTCCCGTATCTTTTCTGGAGCAGTTACATGTCCCTTGTGCTTACAAAGGATCTCCTTTATGAAAAAAAATGGAGCTTTCTTTCTGTCAGGAGAAGATATTTTCAAATAGTGAAATAAAAGGAAAGAAAAAGAAAACAAGATGAGTGTAGGGAGATATTGGCACTGTTTTAGTCGACACATCAGCTATTTGTGGCTGTTAATCAGATGTATTTACTTTATTGATCAAATGAAACACTCCCACTGTTTGTGTGTGTGCATGATGGTAATGATGCTGCAGCTGCAGGTGAATGAGCTGGGCTCTAGTCCAAATCTGTAATGTGGAGCATGAAAAAACCCACCTGGATTATTAACACTTCATTTGAGCTTGCAATGCAGGGGGTTAGATTTTAGTTTGCATGTTAATAGTAAATTCATTTAGCCTCCGAGATACCATAAATATGCCACACTTTGAGGGTGGCAATGGTCTGTTGAAAGATCTTTGCTCAGCATTAATTTGATATGAATTTGAGGTAATAAAGCTGAACACTGCAGTTTGGTGTGACACATTCCAGGCTTGGAGCATTGCCACACGAAGGTGTCCAAGTCATCAAGACCAATTTTATCTGCTAAAGCAGCTGTGTTGCCACCAGACTTGTTCTGGCTTGCACCATCCAACACAGGAGTTCCTGTCACAGACTTTCCATTTGGGGGTTGACTTTGTGCACCTTTCCTTGCAGCATCTTTCACAAATGAGCAGGATTCTCATGTAGTTGTGTTTTGTAATTTGCATTTTCATCAGAATGACAAGGATAACTAGCCTCTATTAGATTTATGAAACATGAAATCACCCACTGGGCCAGGTTACCCAGAGAGCATGGATACCCCATACATTTCTATAGGTTCTCAAATGGCTGTTTCTGTCATTTTGTGTGTCTTTTTAGCTGCATCAGCTCCAGCTATTGCAAGTGCAGGATGCCCAAGCAAGGTGAAGTGTCAGGTTAGACATGGAGTGTTGGCTTGCTAACTTAATTTTAAAAGACAGAGATTTTTTTTTAAGCTTTCCTTACAAAAGAAAATGGGGATGTTAAATTAATTTTTCTACTTTTCTGGGAGCTTGAGGCTGCAGTGGGTGACTTCTTTGTTTAAAGTGCCCTAGTCAGCACAGTTGCAGTTTCCTCCAACTGAAAAATGGTCAATTATCAGTTTCCCCAAGCAAGAAATACTCTATACCCAGCAAATCTGTCTGATTTGATTAGGAAAGCTGGAGTGAAGGCATTCAGCCTCTCTTTACCTGGGGGCTAGGTGCTTCTCAATGTCCTTTCTAAACTCTGCTTGAAACATGTTTTACTTCAGCTTGCCTAATTTCTCTGTTCCAATCAAAACCTGCTGCCCTCTCCCTTCTGCCTCCTCCTAGGAGGCGCACAGGAAGTGTACTGAGTATGCCAACATTTTTTCCAAAAATTCTCTCATGAAGGCTTTTTCTTCCTCTCTGTTTGTTGGGCTGGTTTTGGTGTGGTTTTTTTTCATTATTATGTATAGAATTTAGGGCTCCAGTTCTGCAACTGGTTCTGTGTAGAAGTAAACCAGTGCCCATTTGCAGCCCCAGGAATTCCAAAGGATGGGATGGGATGCCAGGGGAAGACCGGGTGACAGAGCTTTGAGTTAGTCACAGCCTTGAGATCATATAAAAAATACACAGGCTCCAAATTACCTAAAGATTATATTAGAAGATAATAAACCAGATATTAATTCTGTATACAGAGAGAGATTAAATATCCTGGGTGAGACAGATTTAATAATGAGCTTGAAAATGAATCAGACTCCCTGACCCCTGTCCTTGCAGTCTTGCTCTGAAGGTCAAAACCTGTCAGCAGCAGCAGTTAAAAGTCTGTGTTGGACCACCTTTGAGCATTTCAGAGTACATCCCACCTCCTGCCCACCACTTCAGGGGTGCACTGTGCACAGACCCTTCCTCAGCTGATTCTCGGGTCTGCAGGATTTAATCAGGCAGATGGATCAAACACTCATATCTGGGTGCTGATTCTGGACATTTTCCTGGACACATTAACTTACCTTTTGTTCGTGGAGGATGCTGAAAAACATAAAGAACCATGAAGATGACAAGCATTTCTGTTTTTTGATTGATTGTAACTCTGCTGAGAATGTATCAATTTCAGTTTGGAAACTTGTTCTAGGTGTAGCCTAACATGCTGCTGGGCAGCTCCCCTATGAACCAGTTAAAATCTTTACTAATGGCAGGAGGGTACTGCATGGTTGTGTTAAATACGTGCCATGTAGATAATATTTTTTCCTGATGTTTGGCTTAAATTTATTGGGTGAAAATGCACCATTAAAGTGTCAAACCCCATAGTTTTGACAGCTAAAATACTTTTGCACTACCTTAATGAATAACTGGTAATACTTTAGTCATCAGACAACTCCAAGAAAACTGATGCTGAGTTTCCACATATGCAAATAACATAAATTGACTCTTGGTTTTTTTTAAGACAAATGAAAAGCAAACAGTTGAAACAAAATTAAACTGCCATTCAGCCTGCGTGCTCACAGTAACTTCTAGTGGTTGCAGTTAATGTGAATGTACATTTTTTTTGGTTCAATCATTATTTTTAACAGTGAAGCCTATCTAATCATTAGCTGGATCGTGAAGTCAATTCCTTTCATGTATTCAGTAGCTCATCTTGCCTAAATTGTTTCAGTTCCTCAGAGATAGTTTTTGAATATGCATGACATATTTCAGCATAACTAGGAAGTCATTTTATGTTGCATCTCGTTAGCAACATAAGTATCAAAACAGGTTTCCCTTCCCTTAGAGGAAGCTCTTCAATTAGCTCCAGAGAACAATTCACCTTCAGCTCCCTCACACAAGTTAAAACCCATTCCAGAATATTTGATCTTAAATACTGGACTAGACTCACTTTAATTTCATTGCATATAATTTACTTCTCCTCTTCAAGGATCATAAAACACAGACCAGTTTGGGACTGAGTTCTAAGTTGGGTATAAACCAAAGTCTGAATCAAATAATTTGTTCTCTGCTTTGGCACAAGTGTTTTTGGGATGGACTCCTCATCTCCTGCTTTCAGTATCATGGAGCAAGGCCTCTGAGAGCATCTGGCTGCTCGGGTTGCTCCTTCCCATAAATTCAGGATTTAGAGGTACAGGATGTGTAGTGGAGGACCTTCAATTCAGTGCTGCTTCTCCAACTCTTATGAGAGAGAGTGCAGAACTTGCTCCACAATTGTTTGATGTACCACATCAATAGGTGGCCTATAAAATAAATTGTATTTACGTGGTTCCAAAATATGAGTCATGTTTTAAACAAGTAAATCCCTGCATCCCAACGGGGATGACTTCACTCTCTGCTGCAGCAGAACACAGCAATCACCAAAATGTTGTCTGTGTACCACATGACAGTTTAGGACAGGAAACAACTCAGGTGTGTGTTCAAAATCAGAAGGAAAGGCTATGGAGTTTGTAGTGCTGTAATCAGGACATCGTTACTTTGTCTTTTGAGATTTTAGGACTATAGTCCCATGAGGAAATGACCACTGTATCTGCTGCCTTTTTTTTGTTCCACTGGGGGTTTTTGATGTTTTCCCAGATGGCTGTATTTTCGTGTGGATAGAAATTCTCGGTAGAATCCCTGGGCCCAGGGGATGTGTCCCAGGAATAAAAAGCTTGAACATCTATCTGCTAGAGCTCAGCTCTTGGGCTCTAGTCTGTCTTTGAAGCACCCTCAGTAAATACTGGTTTTCTATGAGGTTTGCACTGCGTTTTTGTCATGGGGGCCACGAGAACCATGAGTTTGAAGAAACCCAGGGTTTTTGTAATACTGCTTACCTCGAGGCAGATCAATCTGTATTACAGAAATAAAATGCATGTCAGATTGCTGGACTGGAAGAAAAATAGTTGTTCTTTCACTCTGACTTGTAACAGGCATGAAGCAATCTTGCAGATACAGGACTCTGTTGTTTAGTAGTTATAAACGTATTTGACGCAGTTTCCCTTCATTTGCCCTCATGTAATTTATTACAAATGTTCATATTGAAAACAAAGCCTTGCTGCAAAAAGAATCTGATGGAAACACAAGATATGCTTGTGTGTCTACAGGACACTCAATCTTTCAGGGGGAAAGGAGGAAGATATATCTGGTTTAAAATTCTGACCTGACTTACAGAAAAAACTGCATATTTATAACTCGCAGGTCTAAATACACCACATAAACATTTTTACTGTATTTTATACATGTTTTTTGAGGAACAGATGTGGAATTCACTGAGCCTTATGTACTGTGGGTTGTAATGAAGAGTGAGGAAAATACAGGATGCTGTAGGAAAAAGATGTGTGATGTAAATGGAAACAAATTGCATCTCAGTGGGACATGGCCTGGACAGAGCAATCGTTCTTACTCCTCAAGTAATTTCCATTTCTCCAGGGAGCTGCTTTATAATTAATGTTCTTTGTTTATGGTACATTTATGTCTTCAAGGAAAAAAAAAATAAATAGAAGTAGACATGTCCTTCATCAAGTCTCGCAGCATACAGGCCAGCAATTGTTGTTATATACCTTTTATTGTGTGTAGGATAAAGCTCCCATGCCATGCTGAACACTGAAGGGCTGCTAATGCATTCACAGCACAAGTTAGGAAAAAATAATTCTGTTGAGTGGGGCTATGAAAAAAAATCCCTTTGACTCTCCAGCCCATCTGTACCGATGAGTGGGCTTGAGGCTTGAGGTTTGATGCTGTCATGCCTGCAGAAAGTGTAGATGTAACAGGAAGGAGCTCTTCTCTCCATCCTTCCGCCCCTGCACTGCTTGAGGAGAAGCTCAGGTCCTGTGCTGGAGGGCCGGGAGAGGTTCCTCTGAGGGTTTGGATCAATTCTCAACATTTTTATGAGTAAACCTGTAGGAACTGCTTCACTTCCAGGCTTTTTGGACCATGCATCACAGTTTGATTCTTGATCCCTTCTTTATTCAGACCCTATGAGTGTTGCATAGCTCTGAGCTTAGCTCCTATGCAAAGACATTTCTGTGATGCTACTCATGCTTTAAATACATCATCTGTCAATGCACGGTGAACTCACATCTGTTGAATGAAGCAAGTAACAAGTTAGAAATATTTCTTCTGTTCATTAACTTCTTTAAAAGTTTCACTTTGATTAAAACCCCCCAAGCAGCAGTTGTCACTTTTTCACAAATTCGTTTAAGAAATGTCTGACCTGGTTGACCCAGCTCCAGAACACTCGATATTGTGAAATTTCTATTACTAAAGGAAGTTAAGCTCACCACCACTAAGCTTGTCTGTAACTTAGGAGGAACTGATTTTAAGAAATAAAATCTTCTAAGCCAAAATTGGATCAAAACACTTCTTCATTATAGGAGGAAATCTGGATATCAGACACACAGAAAAGTTTGATATGTGTGAGTAGCAGGTTAAGGTTACTTGATCATAATTCAGTTTAATGACCCAAACATTGCATTTCACTTACATCCCTCCCAGCAAGCAGGACTTCAGTTTTATGCAAACAATAAAGAGAAAATGGGCCATTTCTGTACTGGGATTTGAACTCCCCAGGTGCCAGGTTTGAACTGATCAATCTCTGTCTTGTCTGTCTCCCATGGAACAGGTTCATTTTAGCATCAACAGTTCTGGTGCTGGCCTGGCTCCTGACTTTAAGAATTTAAATTCTCAGAGCTCTGTTATATCTCCTGATATTTGGTAGTTTTATTCTAACCTTGGCTTTTGCAGTCCAGTGGTTCCCTGGCCAAACCAGCTTTTGCTGTATCACAGTTTGAAAAAGTGGCTGGAGTACATTGAAAATATCAGATGCACACTAAAAAAATAGTAAATACATTGTTTGTGGGGGAAAGATTCACACTTTTAAATAAATCTCATCATGTTTTAAGGCCTGACTCACATTTTTAATGCTAGTGTTGGCAATAATGCTGTTTTTCTCCAGATGGTTCTTTTTGAAAGGAAAAAACTAGCAGTACCCAGTGGGACACTTATCTTGAAATTCAAATAGCAATGGTAGATATGCAAAAGAAACAAGATGAAAAAGAAGAGAATGCACAAATCAAAAAATCCCAGGGCAGATGTTTAAAGCTGGATTATATCTTGTCTACTCAGAGATGTTCAATAAAATTAAACCAAATGAATTTGGATTTGAAACATATTAGTGAAACCATAATAAATCGTTTTATGTACATGCAGTCAGAATTTAAATGGCCTCAATTTGCTTTAGTGTAATTCACTTTGAAAAGAGTGAAACCAAGTTATGCCACCTCTATTTCTGAGGAAAAATCCATCCTCTTAGCAGACATGATCCGTGCAATTTGCCTTAAATTGACACCTTTTTGGTTAATTCAGCTTCTTTTCCTGAGTGTCCTTGACATATCTGGGAGCCAACAAAGGGATGAATACTGTCAGATTCAGGAAGATTCTTCCTTCATTATGCTTACCTCTAAATTTTGCAGACTCTTAATATACTCTGTGGAACACGTTGTCTTCCTCCCCTGATGAAGTCAGTGAAAACTCAGCTGCAAATGGTCCGAATTAGATACATTGAGATGATGTGTTTGTGCTTCCTCAGGCAGATGAGCTCCAAGCCCCAGCTGAGCTGGTTGTGGAGTTCCACCTTGGGAGCCTGGAGCCGCCAGCCAAGGACATCTTCCCTTCTCCAGCTGCCTCCATTGCAGAAACATGGGAAGAGAAGGTGGACAGGAATTACACCAGCCAGTGCCTGGGCCCATTTGCTGCATCCACAACCAAGGTGGAAATTATCAGTGCAAGCAACAGCGGAACAGAGAAAACTGTGTAGAAATCATAGATAGTAATTTTTGTACCCAATTAATACAAGCACACAGTGTTGAGCTAATGAGGGCTTTCTGCTCACGCTGCCTCCTGAAAGACAGGTCCAGCTGGAGCTGGAATGTCACACACAGGTAACACCAGCTCCAGCACAGAGCCTGCCAATCCAACAGAAGCCAGACAGATGTTTTCCACTAATTTTAAAAAGCAGTAAGTGGTTCTACCATATCCACTGTTCCTCGTGTGCTGACAGGATTTCTGATTTGGTGCTGGGGGATCTAAAGGTGGATTAATTGTCTGAATGAGACACAACAATTATCTTTATTTGGGTTTGTTGAAATGGAAAGCCTGGAAAATGAGTCTCTCTCTTTAAAACAGCATGTGGTTATGTGAGATTTGGACTTAATGATCCAGGATATAATCTTAATTCCCGCCACACATTTTAGTTCTGGTTTGGGTTGGTTTTATTTTTATACGCTCTAAGCTGCATTCTTTCACTTTGTGCAATCAGATGAAGATTTGTTGACTTATGGAATAGAAAATGCTGTCCCTTATTTTAAATATTTGCACTAACTACTATCTTCTTCAATTTTAAGAAGCACACATTTCATATCACTAGTATCATTTTCAAAATCATTACATAGCTTTTTGGTGATACAGGTCTTTAAAAGACTACTTTGATTTTAAGAAATTTTTTTCTTAAAAGGAAGCAGTTTTTGAGCATCTGTGGTGGCTTGGAACAACATGAGAATCACATAGATCTCACTAGTATCTAACCTACCTTTAAACACCACTGTAAGGGGACAGTAGATCTGGAGAAATTGTAGAAATCTAAAATGCTTTATAACAAAAGTAGATCCCTATATGTGTGTATTCAGACAACAAGGTAGGTTAATTTAATTCTGATCCCTCTGGTAACATATGAGACATTTCAAACCAGATGATTTTCACAGCAAAACATTTTCTATCTCAGCAACTGGAAAGCAAAAAGCTGCATAGAACCTTCAAATCTGTTTGTTGAAGGGTCTGAAGTTTAATGCAGATTAATCCTTGGAATACAAGCCTTCCCCTCCTTAATAGCAATATAGATTTTCTTATAGTTGCATTCTCATTTGCCACGTATCACGCCTAGACGTGTGACAGGATCAAAAGTGTGACTTGATCCCCATTGGATAGTACTTAGGCGAAAATGTATTATGTTTAGAAAGCAACTGATATCACTTATACACCATTCTAAATGATTCTTTGTGCATTTTCAGTGTAAGATGTGTTTGTGACTAGCAGTTCTCACGACGTGTTCCTTTGCTCCCATTCACCAGGGAGAATATATGGAACACTCGAGCAGTTCCCAACAAGCCCGGATGAATAGCTGTGAGCTATCTATATTTTCGTGGGAGTGGGGTTGGGGTTATGGCATTTTCACTGGTGGTTAAATGTCTTCCAAACCTATTCATGCTGCAGAGCTATAAATTATGGATTTTTCGCATTAATGAAAAGAGCCCTTGGAGCCCTCTGGAGTGCATAGTTCTATTTTTACATTTCACTATCGGAGAATGAGGAAAGATAGGCCAATGTGTTTCTTTTTTTAAAATGGCAGGAACAGAAATTCAGCCTGTTCTGGCCGTCATTCAAGTGCCAATATCGTTACCCATTGTGGGGGACACACTCAGAGTTCATATTTGTTATGACATTTCATCACGGGGAATTTTTGTCACTGACTTTGAGCTCATTAGCAAACCTGACCTAAAAAAAAACCCCACACACAGGAAATCTGAAACTGCTCCACTATGAAAATGATGTGGTATATGATCTTAGAATGGGGTTTTAGTTTGGAAATCAAGGTTGAAAGTTCCCAACAAAGGGTGTTGTGTGTTATCGTGTTGCTGTTTTTTTCCGTACTGTTGCCTGTGTCTTGGTTTTTGTGAGTACAGAAAGGGAAGAAGGTTTAATCCCCTGTGTTTGCTTTTCAAGGAAGGTTCTGTCATCTTCTAGATGTCCTGAAAAAAAAAAAGCTTTTCATTAAAGCAGAATGGAAAACATCCTGCCATTCCTAAGGTGACTATGATGAAAAATAAATTAAGAGCAAAAGCCCCAAATCACAGGTCATCTCTACTGATCACCTTGCAATCAAAAAGGAACACAGAATTTCATCTTCACATGATCTGTCTGTAGAAGTGTGTGTAGCTGTATTTGCATAAATAGTGATCTCTCATCCAGAACTGATGAAAGTGAAAATAATGGATCCACGAGAGAAAAACTGAAGTAATTTATTCTTTTAGCCTCCTATCACAACAGGGTTTTTTGGGTGTTTTTGTTTGTTTGTTTTGTTGTTGTTGTTGTTTTTGAGGGTTTTTTTTGTGAATACCAAAGGTCTGTACACAAGTAAAAGACACTGAGACAGCTCCGACTTCCAGCAATTGGCATTTTGGATGAACAGTGTGAGAGGTCACCAAGTTTCAGCTCTCTGTAAACAGGAAGAAATTGTATTGAAATTGGAATCCCAGAAGGCTTTACTAATTTGCAGCTTCCTCAAGACAGTGAGGTCTCTGAGTGAAACTACCTGTGTGTTCCTGTCGGCTCAGACACAGAATCTTCCAGGCATCTCAGCATGAGGCTCCTTCTCAGGATTCAATGTTCAGTTGTTGTTGGGACAGGTTATCCTAAAATGGTTTCAGTCACGTATAAATGAGTCAGGACTGAACAACAGGAATAAGTAATTGCATGCAAGAAAGAGGCAGGCTTGAAGCCTTTGGGAATTGTTTAAAACATGCTGATTTCTTCACTTTTCTTTATTTTCTGGCTTTGGTGAGAAGATTTTGAAATGAGAAAGGAAAAACCCAACAAAGTAACAGCAATAAAAACCCGTGCAATAAATAAAAACCCAAGGAAAGAAATCAAGATATTAAAGTTGCAAAAAGTGTGTGCCCCAGCACTACCAGAGACTCATCCTCAGCAAGTGGCCAAGTCACATCTCTTGGAAAGAACAGAGGTCAGGCTCGCAGGAGAAATAATTATGTTAATCACCAATATAAGGCAGTTTAAGAAATTGAAGAGATTAATTTAAAGATTTAATATATTGTCTATAGTACCTTAAATCAGCCCTAGGGAAGAACAGACAGAATGGAGGACCAGAGCTGTTCCAAAGCAGTTTTCATCTTGATAAAGCTCATCATAGTTGCTTAAAAAATTACTCATCTTTGATGTTCTACAATGCCATAATTTGGGTAGGTGATAGACTGAACTGCAAACAGTGTTTTTGATAACTGCTAAATCTAAATTGCTATTTTAATCAACTGTAACACTTAGATTGTCAGCTGATTAAAAAATGTGTGCAGAAGACACATTGATGGTGTAAGTGCAGTGGTATTTAAAATCAATATAAACTGAGCAAAATTATGTTCCTCTTTGCTTTTCTTCTTAGGTTTCTATGGAAACCTTCTTGGAGGTAGTCTGAAGAAAAGAAATGTTAAAATAGAACAATAAATTGTGTCATTTATACAGGCAAAGTAAATATCCTTCCTGCATTTTTTATCGAAGTGAAAAAGTGATTTTATCATTTAATATTCTCCCTTGACAGCCAAATTAACTATGACCCAGTCTCCTTAGGATTTACTTTTCTGCATTTGGTTAACATGTTTGAGAGAGGAAAAACAGACATCTTTTATGCTGAGCATCTATTATTTATCTGTTTTACTAAACTATCTTGATTTTTTTTAAACAGCAACCTTCACAACTTTTACCATGGAAAGACTGTCTAAAAAGTTATTTTGAAACTATAGCTCTGTCAACCTCTTCATGAACACAGTGTTCCTTCAGAGTTTTAGCCAGAAGAATATAAAATGCAAACCTGTATTGACACATCACTATAAATAAACAGTAATAGCGAGTTAGGGTATATTGCGTACATGCATTTTCCTAATGATTCACCATTACGTAGGATGACTTTTCACTTCACCTAAAACTACCTCATATACCAGGGGTGACTACTTTGATATCCAGCACTGTTCTGCTATGTACAGTGGGTTTGTACCTTCATATTTTGGTGCATAATTGTTGTTTGTGTTCTCTTTGCTCTGGTCCCTGCCTTTGAAGGCTGGCTCTTAAATCTGTTAGAAACACACAGTCTAGTCTCCTCTGTGGGTATGAGTGACTGTCATGAACAGTATCACTGTGAGGAAACATTTGGGGTGGCTGCTGATCCCTACACTGGCTTTAACCCCATGATGGAAATGAGCTTTTCCAAGAAAGGTGTTCCTGTGTGCCATAGGCACTGCACACTTACTGTGTACCCAACTCCTGCTTTGTTTCTCCTCCTCACATCTTTGGAACACCTCTCTTGGGGTCTGCTAATAGGGCTCTCTATTCACTATGAGATTGTCTTCCTTGTCTCTTTGTGTTCTCCTCCTGTCTGGGCCCATTAATAAACCTCTGTAATCGGGGGGAGTTTTATCCCTCACACTGGTGGCTGTGTGTGCATTTTCTCAGGCTCTTCTTGGACGCCAGTGCAGAAAGTAATAGGGAGCCTCTTCTACCTGGCTCTTCCGTGCACAGCAACAATTCATAGGGTTTTTCATTGCTACAAACATGAGAAACTCTGTTAAATCTTTGAGCCCCATCTAATGATTCTCCCTGCTGAGTATTTGCTGGTATATAACATCTCATTCCATGAGAACCCCAGTAACAGGTGACAGATGAAGCTGGATGCCATTAACCAAATAGTTTGCTCACCAAAACATGTATTTTTAGTTTAATTGAAGTTAGGATTTAATATCATTCCTGATAACAGAAAAAGGGGATTATTTTCTGGAGAATAATTGAAAAGTTTTATTCTGCTATTTTCAAAACAGAAGACTTCATCTTCTTTCAAGTCTTTTTATTTGAAGCTTAGTTTGCTTTTCTCTTCCAGGAAAGGCTGCTTACAGAGCACAGGGGACATTTAATGTGCAAGGGCTCTAAGAGGGTGCACCCCCTGTTTTAACCCTTGATGCACTCAGCCCTGCCACAGCACAGTAACACATGCAAGGGAGAGCAGAGAGCGAAGCCTCTGAGCCTGGAGCAGTCCAGGCTCAGCTTTTCTCAGCCAGTTCCACACCTCTGTGTACAGGTATCTTCCTGCCAAATCTGCCTCTGATTTCCCTGCTCCCTACTCTCTCTCTGTTGCCTTCATCCATGCTGTAAGACAGATGAAACACTCTGTACTGGCTACAATGAGGGGAATGCAGTAGCTGAATTCCCCAAACTCTGCTGTCCTTTTTCCTTTCCTTTTTCTCTGTTACCATCTCCTCGCCTTGCCTAGTTTAAACTGAATCTTCTTGCTTCATCATTATCTGCAATCCTCTTCCCTTTCAAAAAAACTTGTCAGTGCTCTCTATTCTTTACATAATGTTGTGGTTAATTTTTTCTGGTGGAAAAGCAGTAAAACTGAGCTCTCCAATGTGCTGCCTCTGGCTGTGCTCAAGGCTGAGGCCAGTTTGAATTGTGTTGTTACAGCACTGGAAAGGTAAACACAAACAAGCTGCTTACTCTCCATTTGCAAAAAATTAATCTCTCAGAGCTGTGAGAACTGGTGACAGCAGAGACAAAAGCTTGAATGCTGCGTTTGCAAAACTCTCTGAGAGCCCCAGAGGCCTTTGTCAATGAACGCCAGAGGGGCTGAGGCAGAAATTGGTCTCAAAATCATAGCTAATCTTTTCCATAAACCATTTCTAAATGCAAACAGTGTAACCCTACCACTGAACAGTGTGCTTTCCTTGCATCAAGGGCCTAGAGCAGCAGAGTGTTATGCTTTGAGATTATTGTAAAGAAGTGATCAGCCTTCTCTCACCTGCTGGAGAGGAATTGTCCCTTGTCCTTCTGCTGCCCACACCATGGCTGCCATCTCCTGCAGCTCCCTCATTGACTGACCAGTGATTCAGCCTCCCTGACCTCCCAGCTGGCCCTTGGATTGGCAGGCATTGGCACTAGAAATGCTGTGTCCTGTGCCAGCATTCCTTCACCCTCTATGATAGTCCAGTGGGTTTGGAGTGAAATGGTTTGCATGATATTTGTGACACCCTAAGCATGAAAAGCAGGGGCTCTGCAGGGAGGCTGCACGTGAGTCTGTGCTATGGAAAGGTTTCTTTTGCAAGACTGCTCCTGGTGGGACTGCCAGAACACACTCACACGGTGATGTCCTGCCCATGGGTGAATATGCCTATCTACATCTCTTCAGGAACTGGAAATTCTGTCATTGATATGTTTGGATGCTCAAAAGTGTAGTCTAAAATAACTGAAGCACAAGCAAGTACTTTAGGAATATTCTGAAGAAGCTGAAGGGAGCTGGAGGAAACAGAGATCCTATCTAGAGACAGGAAGTGGAGAATAAGGGTGTAAAGGAAAAGGACCCCAAAAATGCTTTCTGAAGGAGCAAGGCAATGGATGGAAAGACCTGCTGCATGCACAGAGCCTGGAGTGAGGGTGAGTTGGGGTAGTACAGCTCTGCCTCCTGAGAGCAGCATTTCTGTCTGCTCAGCCCAAAGGACAGAAATAGCTGAAAGGCTCAGAGTGCTGCAGCCCCCCCAGTTCCCCAGTGAGTGAAATCTGCTTGGAGCTATGATGGGAACTGGTAGGAGAGTGTACAATCCCTCCGTCAGCACTCCCTCTCTGATGCTTCCTAAACTACAATGATTTATCTCATCTCCACCCTATGATCTCATTTTCTCTCTGCTGTGATGCTTCTGTTGAAGTTGTTCAGAATAATGGACTTCATCTTCACTCTCACCATGACTCCTCCATTTATACTTCTGATGGAGATTATTGCTCCATACGGAAGATTCCCCTTTTCAGTTTTCTTGTAATTTTTTTAATCATCATATAATCTAGTTGGAAGATTGCCTAAGGAATTTGTTCAGATACCAGCTAATCACATTGAAACTCGAAAGGACTGATAAATGCACTAAATACAAAACAGCTACCAAATATACAAGGCTTTGCCAACTTAGGATGCACTGACAGTGAATAATGGAAGCTGTTTGGAAATCCAGTGAGTGCATTTTTTAGTGGTTTCAGAATGCTTGCCTTTTCACAATGATTAAAAAAGTTCATCATAATGATTATTCAGTTGCTACTTGACAGCTAATGGCTGAAATTCTTAGCCAAGGCTTTTTTTCCTTGGGTGCCTTTCTGTATCCAGGTCTGCAGGTGCAGGGATGATTTGCCCCACAGGCCTCCCTTGCACCATTCAGAGTGTGGAAAAAAATCTTGAAATTGTGCAAACCTTTCCTGAGATCCACATCCAGAGCCTGTCTGTCTATAGGATTATGAGAAGCAGAACACCTGCTCATCATGGAAGAGCACAGGGTTTAAATTTAATGTAGTTTGTGTGCTTCCATGTGAAAAATTGAGTATTTAAGACAGGTCAGAAGTTGAATGAAGAACTCTGCGAGCAGAAGCAGGGTAGGAGACACTGTGTTTTGATAGGGTACCCTGGAAAGAGAATGCAATTCTAGGTTAGTGCCATTCAGGGCAGACATGCTCCTGGGATACTACTTATCAGAGCCACAGCAATAGATCCCAGAGCAGAGACGGCAGGGATAGCTTTCTTTTACTTCAAAAAGGGATTTGCTGTGAAAGGACTTCACAGCCAGGTGCATAATATCGTTAGATTATTGTGTTTGGCTTTTATGAGCATGAGTAAATTATAATTCAATGATATTAAACATAAATTTATATTATATTTTATAAATATATGTTTATATTAGAAATAAATTATAATTTTAAAAAGTAGAGGCCTACATACTTTCAAGTTGCACCAAGAAAAAATAAATAATGACAGAGGCAAATGTTCAAACATAGCCACGAACAGCAGTGATATCACATACCCTGAAATCTGAATCCAGTGTCCAGCTCTGAATGAGTCTCCATTTAGAGAGCATCTCCAAAAGGTGGATTCCTCTGCTAGACCCAAGGCACAAATAATCATGATAGAAATTGTGGGAAATGTTAAGCACTGACACAACACTTCTGTGCTCCCAGCACTGAGCAATCAATGAATTGTTGGCTCTTCAAACAGCCCTGCAAGGTAAACCCTTGCTGTGCTCTGCCCTAGGGAAATTCTGCAAATGTCATGTGATGCCCTTTCAGGCAAACCGGTCTGTGCTTCACAATGATTTCTGAGGCATGATAAAAGTCAGGTCTGGCAGTGTCTATACAAAAAGATGACTTCCTCCAAGGGCAGGCCCATCAATCTCTGCTCCCAGCACGACAAACACTGACTTTTATGACATTGTGTGCATGTCCTCTTGTATCTTCTCTCCTTAAAGTCTGTGCTTTCTGAGAACCTTTGAACGTTGCTGCACAATCAATACCTACCCTGATAATATTCTAGGTTCTACATGAGGAAATAACTTAGGAGTGTTCTCATATTTGTGCCATGTTAGTAAAATTTCTCCTCTATTAAAGGAACATTGTGAAACTGCAAACATAAATATGAATTGGATGGTTAATCCACTTTTTTCAATGCTGCTTATATTTCTTGTACTCCATTTTCATAGATATTCTAAGAAATTTTTTCCCCAATAGAAGCAGCAAGTATAAAACAAGTATTGAAAGGGACTCTGGAGAATGTAAGTTTTAAATTGATAAAATATGGCATCAAAACACTAGTTTAGAATTTTATTAATTATAATACAAACATCTATTTTGTATGACTGGAATTTCCAATAAATCCACATTAGACTTTAAATATTAAACATCTCACAAAAAAGTGCAGTTGCAAATCAAGAGTGGTAGCTCTATTTTAGTTGTAGATTCTATCCATGAGAAGATTTCTGGAAAAGTCATTATAATGCATGGAAATTGTGGATGCACAGTAGCAAAAGTTAGTTGAAAATAGTCTCGTGGGGATAAGCACTGAACTGATTTACAGTAGGGCCATGGCTGCAGTCATTTTTGACAGTGAAAGGGACTGTGGGATGCAACTGAAGAGACATAAAACACAGAGACATGAAAGCAATCAGGATTTCCCCCATGCTCTTTTTTTCTTCTTTTGACCAGCTGCAAAAAGTTTTGTTGGCTGTACATGCAGTGCAGGGCACCCAAACCCAGGGTGGCAAATATTGTCTGTGTGAAGGAGGACGCCTGGTTTCATTCCTTTTGTCCCAGTTTCAAGTCTACAGCTCCCTGACACTGACTAACCAATATTTGGTTGTCTGACACTAAGATATTGCAATATATCTAAGACTTGCATTTTGCCCCATGCATCGAGCAAGCCAAGCAATAGTGCAGTCAGAGAAACAGGTACTTTGCTGTGAATTATCTGTTGTTTCCTCAAAAAAGCTTCTGGTCAGAGCCAGTGGAATTATTAAAAATCACACTGAGCAGAGCTGAAAAGAGTTTCTCAGTCTACTATAAAAATTGCAGAAATGTATTTTTACTCATTTTAAAAATAGTGGGAATATTGCAGCACACCATGGCTGACTCCTCTTTTAGCACAAAAAGGCAGTAATGGAAGATTGCAGTGTTACTTGCTATTACACGCCAGCTATCTCATTTCCTGCACAGTCCAAAGCTGGGTTTGAAAGTAATTAGAATGAATACACAGCCAAGATTTTAAGTGCTAAGTAGTACAGCATTTTAAATTCAAGTATCTTGCAGTATAGGGGAAGACAACAGCCTGTAGGAATTGAACAAATTCCTTCTCCTGGGAGCTCAGCTTTTCCTGTTCAGTCAGAAAAGTTTATAATCAATAATATTGAAGAAATTAGTAATTTTAATTGCCCATTTTCTATACTTTGTAATGTGTCCAAATGATTGTCTTGCTTAACATTTCTCTGTTTCTGTTTTCTGTTCTTCTGTTCTACAAGAAGAAACAATCAAACAAACCTGGTCATTATTCCATTGTCACACTTTTCCTCATCTTTCCTCCCATTGGATTAGCTTTCCTTCTGAATACTAAGTCTTGGTAAGTTGCTGTCACTTTCAAAGCCAGTTAAAATAAAAAGTTTAGCTTTGGCCACATTGCAAACACTGTTTTCCATGAGGGAAGTCATGGAAGACCATCTCTCGATGATGCCTTACTGGGTATGCTTTGAAATCAGCTTCCTCTAAACGGAGAAGGACCCATCTCATGTGAGCTCAGCTGCTGCAGTGTGCAGTGTTGCCAACATCAGATGTTGGCAATGTCTGCCAGCCAGTTGGAAACCCCCAAAATGGTGCAAGGATTACAAGATGTAAAAATAACAGCTTTGAGGGCCTGGCCTTCTCTTTTTGGAGCTTTGGGCCGTTCAGTCAAATCATAAAAACTGGCAGCAGTGGGCATGGTGCTGGGAGAGGAGGGAGAAGTTTTTCCACGGACATTTTCAAACTCTCTTTGTGGGTGGAACTTTAGCCAAATTTGAATAAAAGCAGAATCTAGGCAGTACCTGATACACAATTAAAACATGGCACATAATTTTTCAGTCTGTAAGATTTTACCTTTAAACACATCTGCTTTGAACAAGTAGGACAGCTTGGGATGTACTCTGGTTGCCCCTTGAGGCAGTGTGGGCACCATCTGTGAACTGAAGTGGATGGTAAAATTCCCAATTTTGACAGACTAATTCAGCTGTTGAAGTATGTAGTGAGGTAAGATGTTTGCCAGCTTAATTTTGGCACAAACACTTGAGATTCAAACAGGCCACGGTGCCAGGCCCAGGCCAGTGGCCATGGCTACACTTGGGCAGCACATTTTGCCTCTCTGCAAGCTCTGACATTGCTCCAGGCTCTGCAATGCAGGTTCCTTTCATCTCTGGCCAGGCAGCTGTCTGAGCAGTTGTGTGGAAGAGAAGGGGGTCCGCACTCGCTCAAACTGAGGGACAAAAAGAGAGGAAATAAATGCTGAGTGAGAAGGAGAAAGCCCAAAGGACTGAGACAGATGTGCCACTCAGAGCTCAGAAGCGAGTGTCTGCTCCTTGAATTATCTTTGGTATTTCAGACTTGGGATGCTGCATGTGGGTGCCATCCAGCTTTCAGCTTTATTATCCAAGACACAAAAGCAAAAACTAAAAAGTGGTAGAAGAAAAGGTCTCTAAAAAACACCTCATTCACTATTGCTTTCCTTTTCCAGTTTCTCTTTATAACCTATTTTCAAACAAAGGCACAATGTTTTCTGTGCCTCATAAAGGAATAACGAATATGAGCAAGCTGACAATAGAGTAGGATGGTTTTCAGGTTTTGCAAATAAAAACCACAGTGTATTTTTTGGTGAGAATTCATTGGGTTGAATTCTTTGTTGTTTGTTCATACTTGGCCAACCAAGGGGCATTCGCTGAATACACCTTCAGATACAGGATGTGTATCTAGGTGCCTATTTATCTTTCCTGCATGCCAGACTGCCTTCTGTTTGTGCCACAGGTTGCTTTGTCTGTGAACAATAAGTTCTAAGGGAGCCAGAAAGCTAATAAATAAGTTATCAGCATGTAGATGGTATTTTCTGAATTTTTTTTAACTTGTTCCACACTGCAGATTTCTTAGCAGTGGCTGCTTTCGTATATTCTTAAAAGTTGATTGAGAGTCTCCTTCCAGGATCACACAGAACTGGAGGGTCTGTGGTTTTGGCTTGGGTCTGCTAATGATGCTGGGAAGGTCAGGACTTCTGCTCTAGAGTCTGAAATACCTGCTGCAGCCTTGAATGGGACACATGAAAGTCACTTTTCCCTCAGTCTTCAGTTCGGCTCAGTGCTGGGATTGCTGCTCAGTGATTTCCGTCCTGTCTGTGCATCCTTCCTGTCTCTCCAGGGCCACCACCCTTCCTTCTCTCCCATTCCCTCCCCTGAGTTCACAGACAGTGGGGTTTTTAGAGGCAGGGGACCATCAATTCAAATTTCCAGATTAAGGGGCAAATTTTAATAATGGCCTGGAGGCATTAAGAAGCACTAATGCATTGAATATTGGAAGATAGCAGGAGCAGGAAAATGCTTGATTCAGAGATAAAGTGACCTAATGCTAATTACATCTGTTAAGCAATCCAAAATCATGTCACAGATTGGAAAGGACCTTTCCCAATTAGTAAAGAGTTCATCAAAAAAAGACTAAAAGCTAGCAGGAGACAGAAAGAGCTTGAATCACACATATGGTTCAACGGAAAAGAGAAAAATTCTTGTGTCTTAAGGTGCTTACTGATTCTAAAATCTTCCGTGTCTAATTCAGAACAACTGAGGTAAGTATTAGAATCACAGAATATCCTGAGTGGGAAGGCACCCACAAGGGTCACAGAGTCCAACGCCTGGCCCTACACAAAACACCCCAACAATCCCGTATGTGCCTGAGAGCGGTGTCCAAATTCAGACAGGCTTGGGGCTCCCTGGGGAGCCTGTTCCAGTGCCCAACCACCCTCTGAGTGAAAAACCATTTCCTGATCTATTGACAGTTGCAAGAATCATGAGCCTGTCTGCTGTTCTTTATCCATTTTCTATTCCTGCTTATGGATACCTTTCTTTCTTGAGGAAGGGCTACTTCTTTTGCATGATAATGAAGAATACATAAAAAAAAGTTGTATGTGCATCCACACAAAAGTGGATTTAGAAGTTATTAGATAGATTTGAGCCTAAATGTAAAACATCTGAATTAACATTACACGTTCCCATGAGTTTTGTTTGTTTATCTTATCACAAGCATACCATGTGATAAGAAAAAGTGAATGGACATGCCAATTATTGTTTCTAATAGAACAACCTCCTTTCTCAAAATTCTGTCCAAACCATGAATAAAAAGACAAAATAGGCCTGGGGCGTTTAGATGTCTATTACAGAGGAAATATTTATCAGCACAGGGTGTAGACAACAAGTATTTTGAGAATCCCCTCACGAGAAGCTCTCCCTTTGGAAATTTCATACTGTCTAGCTGCTGAGAAAGCTTACACAAGGAGGGCTCAAGGGTTTGCAAGAATGTTTAGCTCATGGATCTTGATATAACTCTCCCCTCCTGTGTCTCTGACAAGTGTCTTTTTTGTACTGTCCACTGAGTAACTTTAGTTGCCTTTAGCACCAAGTAACTGCACCAACAGTGAGCCAGACCATGCTGCCAGCAATTAGAGGGACTTGGTTTTCAACAGTGTCATTATCTTGATGTTTTTCTGGACTCCCAAAGAGTTTGTGATCTCTGCTTTTCTCGACTGTATTTGCACATGCAGGATGGGTTCACAGTGCTAACAAATAAGACAGACACAAAATTGCATACACTTATTGTGCACATGAACAACCACAAAATGTGCAGGCATGACAGGAGTCGGTGTGTGTGTGTGTACAGCGGCCTTCAATGTTGGGATCCTGAGTGCTACTATAGCACAAATCAGTGGAAATTACTGTGTTTAACTAAGGGAAGATAAAACAGAAGAAATCCAGTTCTTTGGATATTACTGTTTGCCTATGATTAAAAAAGCAAAGACATGCTGCAGCTACATGGTAATATGTGGTGTAATTCTGCAGTCCTTCTCTGGCCAGACTCAGACATGAATTCTGAGTTTTTAAGCATCCCTAGTTTTCTGGGGCAAGCAGTAGAAACAGCAAGTTCTTAGCCCTTCTACAAATGGAGGTCTATGAGTTTGGCTATAAATGTAGCCTGAATGATGGCTTTAAAATCACACCATTTCACTGTTATCTTGCAGAGTTCAGCAACCTTACCTGATAAAAAAACATTAACTGGCACATCTGTGGGCCTGTAGATAAATTCGTATCAGCTTCTGGAATGCACTTGCTCTGTTTAACTCTTGGATTGCTGTTCTCTAAAATGGGACACCTTAAAAAATACCCAGATAATCTTGTGATGTTTTCTGACGTGCAGGGTCAGCTTCTAGATGGTCTTTATACTATTAACATATCTGCATGTGTTTTATATTTTGGAACCTTTCAAATAGCAGCTTTTGATCTCAGTAATAGTCATCTTTACACATTTCTAAATGCATAATGTATCTGAAAGTGTGGCTGTCAGTTGGGCTGGTAAGTATATTTCTTGCTATTATGTCAAAATCAAATATAGAAAGGTTATGTATCTCACCCAGTATATAAGGATAAAATGGAGCTCTGGGACTTCCACGCCTTGCTTTCATATTAGAGCTGCTGTCTAAAGGTCTTTGTACAAACAGTCTGCTCCTGGTGCTGGTGATATAAAAAAGTAACAGCCTCATGTCTAGACATAATCATCCACCAAATACAGGTATTTCATTTTCTGATTGCACTTGCACAGAAATCAGAGATCAAAATAATAAATTTTGATCAAACAACATTTTGCCTTCAAACATGGCTGTTCCCAAATTAAATTAATTCAATTTTAGACGAATCAATTCATGCTTAGCCCGTGGAGCTCTGTTGAGTCCAGATTCTCAAAAATCAGCTGGAAAGGATAAAGGTTGAGCAATTATTTTTACGACTGGCTGCCCATTCAATTTCTGTTTCTCTAATGGGATTGTTCAGCGAGTATTCTACCAAAAGCGCGGAAATTGGTTCAGCTAATTCCCCTCTGCAAAAAAAGATGAAAACCATAACATTGTACTTAGCTGCTTGCTTCTTATACAGGTTCTGCCTGAACTCTTGTACTGCATTTTAATCTGTGTCACTTACTTGAGATAGTTCTGACAGAGGAAGCTCAGCTCTGACTCCCTCCACTGAGCCACATTTGCTGCAGCAAAACACCTACACATGTTCCTCCGTCCTGCTGCCTTTGGTTAATAAGCTTGAAGCTAAAGATAAGCTGTTGCTCAAAGCTCTCCTTGCCTTTGACATTAAGGGGGGCAGTTATTAACTTGTTGCACGCTGTTATTACTTCATTGATGCGCAGTCAGTAGCAAGGATTTATAGCAAGTAGGGGTCTGGATAAATAGTTACCATGGGGAAAGGCAGGATGTATTTAGCCGGAATCGAAAACCTGCCAAGGATCTCTGGCAATCTATAATATTGCGTTAACTAAAAAAGAAAAGAAAAAAACCCAAAAAAACAGGTTAAAAAAACCCCAAAACAACAACAACAACAACAACAACAATTAAGCAGGCAAGTTCAGAACAGACTTACTGTAGGGCATATAGGGCAATAAAAAAGGGTTGGCTGAATAAAAACCTTCTCTCAAATATTAACCTGAGAGAGAAAAATCGTTGGAATTATCTGCTTGAAGTAGAGGGGAAGCCAATGAAATGGCTCTGGGATGAGGAGGGGTGTACAGAGCAGAAGCCAGACACAAGCAACTCCCCTCTGTAGAAACGAATTGTCTTCATTGCTGCCTGACTCCCCATCTGGGACCTGCTGATCGTGGAAACATAGCACAGCTCCCCATTTCCAACACAGATTAATGTTATTTTAGTTCATTTATTAGTAGGAAGAATGCTGTGGTGCAGATTTATAAAGGTACAGAAGTGCTTAAATCCTGTTGTTAACAAAGTGCCCCTGAAAATCAGCTATTGTGTTCTAACCATTTAATTTCTCTGATTTTAACTTGAAATAAGTTACTCCCTACTTAAAATAACCAGTCAAGTCATGAATAGGAAAATTATTTCCTCACTGAATTTTAAGTCCTCTTTAATTACAGGCTCTCACTGGCTTTTGAATGTAGGATCTGTGGAGAGTTCAGCATATTTTAAGATTAACCTCTTTAACAAAAGGAGGAACAAAGCATGTCATGTCAGAACAACAACAAACAAGTCTTCATCTTAAAATACAATTCCTGCCTCAGTCTTCACATCACTTCTACTTCACAGGCCAAATTCTGCTGTGATTGGAGTAGATGGATCCCTTGCCCATCAGGGGAGAGGTGAAATAGAGAGAATGCTCATAATCCATGAAGAAGAACAAATCACAACCTGCAAACTCCAGAGGGTGTCACATTCCACAAAAATTATGAGAATCCTCAGGAAATGAAGAGTTATCTCCATGAAAAAGTTAGGCCTGTGAGGACAATGATATTCCCTGTGGTTTATCATTCCTTTGTGACTGGTGACAGGGTTTTGCCAGCCACAGCTATTTTTTCATATTGGAAAGGTTTGCAGTGCCTGGGCTGTAGGAAGTTGTGTGTTCTTTGCAAGAAAATACAAGAGCAAGTGCTAGAACTGCTATTTCCTTAATTACCAGCTACATTCAGTTAGAATAAATCCTCTAAAAATAGAATTAATTTTATTTAAGTTATCACAATAGCTTTATTTAATCTAGAGCACATATGAGCAGAGCTTATTTAAAAGCTTACCAATCTTTTTAATTATTCATTGTTCTTCAGTTACTTTGTAATGGGGGTGGAAAAAAATTTGAACTTTTTTTCTTAAAGCGGATAAATCCATATTCATCTTTATCTCGGTTTTCCCATTGCTTTTGAGGGCAGTAGTGAGTTTAAACGATGTCAGCATTTGGCTATGAGTGAATTGTAGAAAATTATTTTAATTGATTTTTATGTTTTGAACGAGATGTTAACAGGAAATCATTGAATTTTGCTTATGCCCATAAACAAACAAAACTCATGGGAACGTGTAATGTTAATTCAGATGTTTTACATTTAGGCTCAAATCTATCTAATAACTTCTAAATCCACTTTTGTGTGGATGCACATACAAATTTCCATCAAAAGCAGTGCCAGGGACTGCAGGGATGGCCTACTACAATATTTTAGGACACTTCTCTATCAAGTCTGGTTTCTTAGACCCAAATTTCATTTGAAAGCAGAAATGAGTCGATAGAACTCAATGGAATTACACAAAATTCATCTCACCCCCGAGACCTTACACAAGTGAAGGGCAGAAGGAAAGCCTGGCCTCCAGGTTTCCTTTACCTGCCCTTGTCCTGAAAGGGGAACCTGCTGGGACTCTGGTATGGATCAATCTGCTTTGGAGGTGCAGCAATTTAGTTCTTTGCCCCAGGATCCTTGTGGCTCTCAGGAGATGGAGCAAACTCACAGCGGAGTGGTGTTTGGCCACAGCCCATGTCACCGCAGACTGTTCAGTGCTCTGCACGCAGAGCAGGAGTCCCTGTGCTGATAATTCATCAAATTAGTCCCCCCTCTTCATGGCCCAAGTACTGTTAAGAGTCATTAACGTAAGGAGGGTTCAGCACTTTGAACCACAGGCTTCACTTGTGAGCTCTGCTAGAATCACACACGATGTAAATACTACAGAAAAATTCACGGAAAGATAAATTCTCTGCTGGAAAGGAACATTTAAAAGCAATTAATTGAAAGAATCACCAGGGAGGAAAAGATCAGCTTCACTGGAAATGGAAGATATAAAAGATAAACTCTTTCCATCACTGCAGTTCAGCAGCATGCAGGACTTGAAGGCAGATGTTGTGTGATTTATTATTTTTCTGTGTGGATAGTTCATATATGGTCTTTGTAATATGCTGTAACTTTTCAAAACACATTTGTGCCTTCCCTTTTTCTTTCTATTTTACCTCCTACATAAATGACTTTTCGGTGCATTTAATGATTAGGACATTAAAAAACTTTTTTGCCAGTTAAAGAGATGTATTATGAAATACTCTGTTGTGAATCTCTATTAAACAGCCTCAGTTAGATGCCTGTTAAATAGGGAATATCAACCATGTATTACGAAAATAATACATTTATTATTGAAGCATAATGTAGCTGCTCAGAAGCACTGGCTCTGTTTCCTGTGTTGCCACTCTTGCTTTAAAACTCTTGGTAAATTGCTCCAAGTTTCTGGGTATCTATATTTGATTTGTATCCCATTTGGGCTTTGTCTACTTAAACTATTTACCAGAGTAAAGACTTTTTCTCTGGCTTTCTGTGTATTTTTTTTTTTTTTTTGGTGCTTTATAAACCCTGATCTAAATTTGGGATCCAGGCACTGCTGCAGTTCAGTAATAGTGACAGATAAGAGTAGCAATGTCAGGATTGAAAAAGGCAGTTCCTCTGGCATTTGGCATTTAATGTAATGTCACTATGCTGAAAGATTTTAAGAAAGTAGTCTGAATCATGCTGCTGTCATTCCCGAAATTTCTGTGCCAACTCAAATTGAGAGTGGCATGCATGGCTAGTATTTGGATTGAGAACTTCAAGAAAAATTAAGTAAGTTTTACTTACAGCCTGCATGAGACTTACGACCTTCATCGGCATTATATCAGCTCTTGGTAGAAATTGTTCAATCAATGGTAAGGACAGAGTCTGAGGGATTTACAAGGATGACATTTGACATGACTGAAGTATTTTATCAGTGGCCTCTGCAAGAATGTCTTTAAGTACCACTGTCATAAAGCTGATTGCAATGTGAAAAGGGCAAGACAGCAGGATGCATAATGCTCAGTTCCTCACTTCATTACAGCTTCTACAGACCAGCAGTCCTGGGGTCAGAGTGAATTCCAGCTTTGGAGTTGACAAAGGAAGATACATCCTGAGTCAATGCAGGAAGAGTTTTTCTTTCCCAGACTAGACCTGGAGAGTTTATCAGCAGCAAAGACACCGAGAAACTTTCTGTAAGGTTACGCATAAAGGACTGTGATATCTCAGGAAGCTTAGTATGCCTACCATACACCAAAGCACTGTTTCATTTAAAGTCGGTAGGATTCCATAAAAGTTGTTGCAATAATAGGCAAAGCTGATCACTTGTGCAATAGGATTGCTTCATAAATTCCCTTGGCAGTCCCACTTGGATCATCTGTTCCTTCACCGGCCATATAGTGAGTGCTGTGTGGATCTCACCCACAGGTCCGTGTTTCCCTGATGGGTGAACTGACTGCAGTCCCTTCTTTCAGGGGGGCCTGGGTGTCCTGCCTGGGCTCCAGGCCCTGTAAAGCTGCATCCTGGAGAGATCTGTCATTCTGGAAATGGGAGGATTCCGACAGAAACTGGAAATCTCACAAAGCAGCATCACAAAGCCTAAATTTCTGAATTAGGACTCCAGGACCAAGGGACTCCGACTGAAAATGTGCCTGGTCCCCAGGTTAAATACAGTGCAAAAGTATCCTGGCATCACTAGCACCTTCTAGGACGCGGGGGCACTGCAAGAAACCACCCAGAAAAATTTTTGGGACACACAGCAGCTTCCAGTAGGTCTCTATTGATATGATCTCTCCTTTAATAAACTGGTATTTTTCAACAAAAAAATAATCAGAACAATTTTATCGTCTCTAATGCTGAGCTGGTCCTGATTTTTCACTGCGGAAGACAGATGTTGGTTAGGGCTGCTCACATGTTGAGAAAAGCACTAAAATCCATTATTTACATCCTACGTTATTCAGTCATTTGCTCTTCAGAAAAATCTGGCAAAATCAACCCCATAAAGTTTACTTTTCAAATTTTAAAAATCATGGGTTTTCTCCCTTCTGCACTGCAAGTCTGAAATCTTTCTACAAGGCTGCATCCACTCTTGGGTTGTAGGGCAGTTGCTAAATGGAATCACAGCTGTTAGAGACGTAACATCCTCTGAGCCCCCCAGTTCAAACCCTCTGATGGGTTATAATTGAAAGTAAAAGAAACAGGCCTTTTACTTAAGGATCCTCCTGATCCAAATGCTGACAAGTTTGCAGGACTGGTGGCACAGGATTTTGAATTCCCTTAAACAGCTTCACCCTGTAGGGAACAATATCACTTCTCCTAATGATAGAAAATGAGGTTGGCCATGTAGCCTGGCATGATTTATGGTGGAGTGCAGCACACTATGAAGTTCTTTAGCCTTTAATTCCACCCAGACTTACAATCTCTACAACCAGAATTCTCTAAAATTAATGAACGTAGCAGCTGAATAAGGGTGAAAAGGATGCAGAAATTATTTCCTAATGACTTAGTTAAAATGTTTATTTTAACCTCCATAAGGGACCTTGCTTTTCAAAATTAAGATTCCTCGTGAAGAAACCAGCTCTGGAATGAGATTGGTTAGAAGAGAAGAAATTATTTGTTAGATTCCTAACAGAGGGATGAAGCCTTAGAGAAACAAGTTTAACCTTCTCTTACTTTGCAGGAGGAATACAATTTCAACCTCACCTAAATGTGCTTTTTCCCAGCCAGATGTGGGTAGACTGCAGTATTTAGGTGTTGCCAGTGAACCTGGCTCAGATTTCTTCATCATTTTGTAGGTAACAGCAATGCTACAGGCCAGACAGTGCCACTTCTGATACCTTTGGGACTTATTTATTGCCAATTAAATATGGCTCAAATCCAGGAAGCAAATCTGGTGGAAAAGCAAAAATCGGAACAGCATTCAACTACCCATCCTTCAGCTGTCTCTTCAGTAAAACTTTGGTTCTCTGAGTACCAGAAACAAGGCGTGGCCTGGAGAACCAGCAGTAAGAAATCTTTGGTGTGCAAAGTTAATATTCTTAAATATCTGATTGTAAGATAGAAAGGCATTAATTTATTTCGGTGGCTTTTGAATATGAGGCTACTGAGTGATGTATTGAGCAAGCAGTGATGAGCTTGTGAAAAGGCTGGGGGCTGTATTGGTGTGTCTGGAAATACACACAGGGAGGATTGAACAGGCACAGCCACATTCTTCTGAAATTATTGCCAAGTCCATGGCTTTTAGAAGAGTTGCTCCCCTAAATTACTATCTTCAAATATCCTTATATCCTTATCCTCCATATGAATGAACTGCAGAAAGCAGGATATGTGCAGCCCTGTTGAGTGGGCACTGTAATCTCCTGTCACAAGAAGCCAAGGCTGAGAGAAGCAGTTATCAAATTATCAGCTAATATGGATCCTCTTTGCTTTTTCTGTCAGGGACTGAAAGAGCCAGAGAGGAGTACAGTCCATTTTTACAGCCTGAATATTCCTTGTTATGAGGGTGTCCTACCTCTTTCTCAATAAAATGGTGCTGAGTCAGGCAAGCCTATGCACTGAGAAGCAAAAATATATGAATATTGTTTGCGAAAGATAAATATCCCATTGTCAGTCAAATTCATGCTTCATCACGGAAAGATCACAAAGGGGCCAGTCCCTACAGGAGTGAACAGTAGGTTACCACAGTTCTGCTGCTGCAGAATTTCATCCTTAACAAAGAACAGTCAGGGCAAAACCCATACACTCTTTTTGGCTGTACCTTCTCCAGCTCAGGTATATTGCCCTGGATGCCTTCCCTCTCCTTCAGGAGAGCAATAAACACTGCCTCTGTACTGTCCCAGTGGGGCAGTGAGGCTTTGTGCTAAGCCTGTCCATTATCCACTTATCATTACCTCTGCAGGTTCCTACACTCGAGGCTGTTTTTCCTACACCAGTGCACAGCTCCATGCCAGTTTTCTGAGTCTTGCTTTCAAGCTTTCTGGGAATTCTAATGGAAGCACTAAATAATTTTGCTGTGGAAAGTGAGTCTGTTTTGTCTGTTAGCTGTGATCAGCATTCACCCTTCCTGCTTTCAAATGAGCACTCTGCTCTGGGATCCCCCTCTAAACACAACATTTTGTTCATTTTAGGCCTTGCTTCTCTTTCTAGTAAATAGGTACCTAGAGAACTGCTCAGCTATCATAGGTCATCATTACTCAAGACTGGGAGTTTATGATGAATTTGTACAATATTTCTATAAACAATGGCTAACAGTTGTGCAAATTATTTCCTTCTGTACTAAAGAATGGATTATTAGCATGCATTTAAAATCTGTTAATTTACGCTTTACACCTTTAATTATCATTTATGTATATGAGAAATGACTGTAAAAGTCTTCCAATGATATTCCCTTTGTCTTGTGCAACACAAGAGATCAGCTTATGAAATACTGGAAAATAAAACCCACTGAGACAGAAAATTACCCTTTCCACCTCCATTCTGCCATTCTAGGGACTAAACTTACCAAAATCCTGGTGTGTCTGGGAATTTTTTTTAGTAAATGGGCCTTCAAGGTGGGAGAGTGACAAAGTGGCAGCATGTTATTGGCTGCCTTCTGCCTCCTGTCCTTGGACTACGATCCAGGAAATGCCTGTCAGCCACAGCATATCCTTTTCTGCAAGAATATCCCTTTGGGGCTGTGCCAGCCCATGATGAACCAGAGCAGCCTCTATTAGATGGCTCTGTGCCATGAAACCAAGCCAATCTCCAGCTGAAGATGAAAGGGAGTGCAGAAGATTTAAGGTCACTTTACTTTACCCAAAGCTGTGCCTGCTGAGGGCAGTTTGGAGCACAGAGCTGCTACAGAAACCTGGTGACAGCACCCATTAAGTGTGTTTGTTATGGGACTGAAAATGGCATTTGAATCACTCGTGGGAAATGGTAACTGTGCTGATGGGTTGTTGCAGTTAATTCTGTCAGGAGAATCCACTGAAATGGACTCAAGAAAAGGAAGGGTCAAAAGAATAAGAGTTTGAGGGGGAAGGGAACGCTTTTTTCCTTTTTAGGTTTTATTTAATGCATGTTTTCTCTTCAGTGATTGAAGGCAAAATAATTGTAAAGTGAAGAAGTGGTTTGGACAGGAAAAGAAGGGCAGTGCAGAACATCCGGACCCCGAGCAGTGGGAAGCTGTGCAGAGGTGCCCCGTGGCAGCTCAGGGAACAGGAGATGTCAGAGCAGTAAGTTTGGGCTGGGATTTTTGAAGTAACTCATCTGTTCTGCACTGGAGCAGATAAGCAATGCTAATCTGACCCACTTTGTTATTTCACTGTAGTGAAGCCCATCGGAAGGTGACTTTACCACAGCCTAAAGCAGTAGTGAAGCACAGAGGTTATCCTCTGCGGAGGGTGAAGCTCAGAGCTAGGAGTGATCACTGCTTCAGAGACGCTGTCCAAAACACACATCTCTGCCACCACGTCACCTGCCCTTCATCATGCCTGTGCCCATCTCCACTCAATTCTGACCTCTGCAGTAACAGCTGCATCTGGGAACTAGGGAATGCACCACTTTGGTCAGCACCAAACAGGCCTGCTTTGGATTAAATATTTACCAAAGTGTTTGCAGACAAAGGGACTGCAAGAGCTGTCTGCTCCATCTTGTGCTGTTTGCAGAGTAAATAACCCAGGCATACAGCTGTCCCCTACACACACAGGTGCTTTCAATGCAGCGAAGTATAAAGCCTGGTTTCCTGCCTGCCTTGGTGGGCTAGATGAGTGAACAGATGAGGAAATACTTAGATGTCTAAGGAAACTTCCACACTTTGCTCACAACGCATTCAGAGAGACAGTTCTTCCATAGAACACTTGTTTTTGGAGGAGGAAAGTAATTTCTCTCCAAGTGCCCAAATATTTTGGTAGGCTAAACTTCAAAGTAGGCTTACATTAAAACAGATATCATGTAGCAAAAATTATGTAATTGCCAGGCTGTATGGAAAGAAATACAGGGCTTGTGAGTCTCACTGCTTTTCCTTTTAAACTGAAAGCACATCAGGATGAACAGGCAAAACTCACTGTTTTTGCACATGGCCTCAATCCCACAAGCACAAACAGTGCAGCCTTTTCCCACAGTGGCTCTCTGCCAAGGTAATGGGCTACTGCCATGGCAAGCAGTGAAGCAGAAATAGCAGAACCCCTCAGATAACTCACTCAGCACTTGAACTGCTGTTTAAAAACATGTCCTCAATCCTCAAGCATATAGCAAGCTCAGTCAAATCTGTCCAGAGCCAAAATTTTGTCCTGAAACCACTATTGGGACTAAGCTGAGGGTGGCATTAGGAGGTACTAAATATTTATTTGGGGATTCTAATGATGCTGAGCATTTTTTCTTGTGGAAGCTCCTATCCCAGTGACCATAAATGAAGAACAGGACTTGGATGGAGCAGATGGTTCAGCAGATGGTGACTTGCTCCTTTTTTAACCAGGCTTTTGTGTAAATGGAGTGTGGCATGGATCTCTGTATGCTTTTTGACTTTGAGAATGTGTATGTGTGCTTTTGGGCTTTAATAAGTGTTTAGTTATGAAATCATGTAGCATGATGATGGCATGGATTTTACTGACTTTTTAGAGACTTAGGAAATTCTTGAAAATGTGGTTTGTTCACTGATTTATGAAACCAACACTGTCTTTGCCAAAGAGGTATTTTGGTTCTGATTTTTAATTAAATGAGAGTAGCTACGATCCATGACTGTGGGACTGGAGAAATGAAGATTTTATAACAGTCTTTAATTATTTTTCTTTTTTTCTGGTTTTGTTTCTCCACCATTTGGCTTAACTTTCCTCACTGCCCAGAGCATTAAGGTTACAATGAAACTGAAAGAGGTAAGTGAAGAAGGGTGAGGTGCGAGGTTCACTCTGCAAACAGTTCTCTCAAGCTGTCAAAAGTTCTACAGTCCCCAGCACCTACTTACCATTCCTGTGCTGGAGGTAACAGCCCCCTCAAACCTGCCAGCAGCACTGCTTGTGTGTGTGCTCCCTAACCCATTTTATTCAAAAATTAGGTGGGTGAGTGGAAAAACATACTGTTGAACCATTTCAACTAGACTGATAAAGGCTAAGGAAAAGTCACCTAAGCAGCTTGAGCATCAGCAGATCTCAGGCAGCATAATTTCTGCCACAGGGAATGTGAGGATTTGTCATGTGGATTAGACTGAGAGTGGCAGGATATTGCACTGGCACAGCTGGAACAGAAGAGCATGTCCTTTTACTGCCTAGGAGCGGTTAAACCAATACAGTGTCTTAAAGTTCATATTCCTGTAACTCACCTGTCCATTTACTCCTAATTTCACATTATTTCTTAAGGCCACAGAGTGGTCTTCTGTGATCCAGCTTTCTAAGCTGGGTTGTAATTGAAGGTGGTTATCTTGTCTCTCATTTCATGTAAATTCTCCTATCAACTAATATCCTAGTGTCTTGTAATCTTTCATTAGAAAAGGAGACTTTTTAGCTTTTGGTGTTTGTTCTTTTGCTCATTACAGTCCCAGGTAGCAGATTGTGGAGGCAGAGTGGTGTTTCTGCTGCCAGAGCTCACAGGTTTTGCAGTCTGTTTTAAACTACACTGAAATATATTTTGGGTTCCAAGACAAAAGACAAGCTACTTGCAGAATTGTCCAGCTTTACTTTGCCTCCTGCTTGGATTGTTTCTAAGCTGAATATAATGAAGATCTATTCTAAGAATTCCTAAGGGATCTCTTTAGGGAGGATCTGGAACTGATCCATGGGTTTCAACACTTTAACCAATGCAGCGTCTAATATTGATTTCCTTTAGAAGTCAAAGCAATTTGTTTTTCTTCCCTGGAGATTTTGGGTTTCTACCTTTGGCTGCAGTCCTTGAATTAATATGGAAATTGAGAACATCACTTAGGACTAGTCTCACATGCAGGCACAACGTGCAGCCTCATGGAGCCAGGTGTCCCGCGCACAGTCGGGCACTCAGAGGATTCCTCAGTCTCCTCTGGCAGCTGGACAATCACCCAGCCCTGTGCTCACCCCACTCTGAGCTTCCGTCAGAGGAGCAGAACATTAAGTGACACCTATTTCTGGTCTCTTTTTTTTCCTTCCCCCTTTCTTTTGATTGCTCCTCCTCATGTCACTCTGGAGAAAAGGCCAGCACAGTTCTCTGGAAGTTTTCTTAGGCTGGTGAGGTAATAAGGATTTGATTACAGGCCAGAAGGCAGCTCCATGGAAAGCAGCCATCTCTCCCATCATTAATCCGTAGTCACCCACCGGTGACTATCTAGCAAGCCAAAAGTTTCAGATTTACAGCTAAAGCCCAATACCTTTCTGCTAATCAGCATTTCCAAGCTGCCAATGAGTGTGATCATCGCCTGTGTGAGGCTTCCTTCCATCCCATGGCAGTGTCAAGGCAGAATGGCTCTCACTTGCTTTATACCACATAAACCTGGAGGTGAAATACTGGAGAAGCAGATGTCCCATGAGGGTGTTCCACGCTGGAATTCCTGGTGTAAGCCTCAGTATCACAGAGGCCTGAGGAGCTTGTGCTGCGCACACATGGATGCAGCGGAGCACGAAGAGACACACGGCACCACGAGAGCAGGGGCACTTGCAGCAGTACAGGTCATCAAAGTCATCTTTTAAATGACACATGTGCTCTTGTGAATTTGTCACAATGCCAAAGGAGATGAAACATTTCCTCCTGGACACAAAGACATGAGAGCGGGCAGGATGTAACCCGTTAGGATCATATCCAGCCTCGTTTGAAGGGTAAGGCTCTTGGTGATGTTAAATGACAATCTGTTCTGAATTTATCCTGCCCATATGTCATCAGTAACAACCTACAAAACACACCTCTCGTTTTAGATCCAAGTTTGCATCTGTTCCAAGCAAAACATGTGCCAACTCCCTGTATATTCCGAGCAAGTCTATATTAGACAACACAGGAGTAAGCTCAAACAGGAAAAATTCCTTTTGGTATCATGGGAAAATTAATCACAAGTGACTGTCATTTTGACCTGGCTTTACATGAATATAAAATCTCAGTGGAGAAAACATCTCAAAATGCCTCACCATGGTTCCATGACATGTGTAGGGCTATTGTAGCTCAGGTACTGTCCCTTAGCAGAAACACTCTGATGCTTCAGCTGTGATTTGTCCATCTGTGTTTCGCTGCTGCATCATACAGGTAAAGAGCATCTTTAAAATAAGGATCCAGGCTGTGAGCAATCTGTCCCTGGATACTGAGATGCCAATAGCTGATAAGGTTTATGAGAGATTATAGCTTCAAAGGAATTGATTTATAATTGTTTTCTATTTTTAAATACGCAGCTGGACATCCAGCACGATCTACAGAAGCATCTGACAGGCTTACATGCTTAATTTACATTGACTAACAACAAATGTTTAGGTGCTTCTATAAATCTCCCAGGCTGTTTCTCTTGTTCTCTAGGCATGTAAATGCTTTGGAAAGCTGAAACAAAATTCAGGGCCTGATTTTCAAAATCTCACATCTCAGGTGACATCATTGGCCAGAAATCTAAAATACTCTTTTTTCAGCAGCCTGAACTCTTGCAAATTCTACACATTTGCTGTCGTTATTTGACATATTCATTTTCAGGAATTTTGAACTCCTAATCTGAAAGAAGTTAAGCCGTATTGCATAGAAATCTGCAATACCAGAATACAAACATTCTAATACTAGTATTTACAATTAAATGAGGATTTTTTGCAGTTACAGTGATGCAAAACAAGAACCCTCTGAAGTGAAATTCTGCTCTAGATAAATCTTGTTGGTGTTTTGTTCGCTTAGCCTACTAATTTTCTATATCAAATACACTCATGTTACATTTGAAAATGTATTTTATGAAGAGAGATGTCAGGGAAAAAAATCAAACACCTTTTCATTTGTGTCTATTCTGGTAGAGCACAAAAATTCTGAAAGCTGGACTCTTCAGGCTTCTAGATCGATGCCACCAGCTTCTAGACTGGTGCCCTCAGGGAGACACTCAAAGGAAGGCAATGGAAATGTAGTGGTTCTTCTGTTGTACAAAGTAGTAATAGAAACAAATTTCCATCCTCTTAGATGCATCAATTCCAGGAGGAATGGGAGAGCAAAAGTTTATTTGCAGCATCTAAGTGAGCAGCCATGTCAGACAGCAGCCCTGAACAAGAAGGTGCCACGAGAGCTCATCAGAACAAGCCTACTTTAAAGGGTTTAAATAACTGTGTTTTATTCAATATTCAGAAGAGATTTGAATTTCCAAATATTTTTCTAAGGGATCTTTCTGCTGAGCTGGCCCCAAAATTCCAAGTTGCAGAACCGAGGAAGTGTTTTAATATCCAATTACAATGAAAAAAGAAAGCAAATTATGTCCTACAGAAATGCTGACACCAGCACAAACCCAGCCACATTCCCAAGTGCTGCCTTTGTTAATAATGTTCTTTTTTACACTTTTGTGGTATGAGGTCATGCGTGACGAATATTTCGCTAGCATGAATATTAATGTCTTTTAGCGTTCCTTCTCTTCCCGCATCATCCCTTCTTCCTGTTAGCATGTCAATATGAATCAAAATTAGGCCAAAATTATTTTGGTGATAAAACCCGAGCTGTGTCATAATTAAAGCGATATTGCTGAACTGTGCTGCGCTTTGAAATATTCTGCCAGCTTACTGAGAGTGGCTGAAATGTGCTGCACCATTTCATCCATCTGCTTCCCAAACCACAAGTCTCCCTAGCAGGAGAGATGGAGAGATGCTACGAGTTCCTTGTTGTTTCACAAGGCTATAGTTAGGGCTGCAAGCTCCTATTTTTGCACACTTCAGCGACTACTGTGAGAGTTTGTGTGATAAGGAAGGGAAAATTCACATCTTCCCAAATTAGCAGCCTCTATGCATCCATTTTCCTGCTCTTTGTCCCATTTTGTACAGGACCAGCTGCCCCTGTGAGGGTACAAAGGAAGCTGATATCTGAATGTACCCAGTGTGACATGTTGTAGGATCTAAATGGCTCCTCACAAGAGCCTCCGGGTGTCTAAGAGCAGTAGGGTTATAGATTGGCCTGCAATTTATTTCGTCTGTTTTGCCAGAAGTTCCATGGTTTTCTGATGTTTCTTTACAACTAGGATCGATACTTTAAAACCCAATAATACAGTCAGAAATATTTTTGGGAGAACTTCGTAATTCGATAGAAAGTAAGGAAGTTTAAAAATCCCTATTTTCATATATTCAAACTCCAAGTTTAGATTTTAAAATCACAGCAACTTGATTTCATTTTAATGAGATTCAAGAATATTTTAAAAAGCGGTAAGGACCTAGAAATGATGATAAGCACGTATTAATGGGACTTGATCCTAAGTCAAAATAACCCAAACGCAATTTAAGCTCAATTATACATGAAAATTACTCAAGGAACATAGAGATGAAAATTTTTCAATAAATTATGTATAAAATTGAGCCATTCCACCACGTTGTTGTCACAAACGCAACATGTCAGGGACATCACATTAAGAAAAATTGTAGATGAATATAGAAAACACAAAATATAATTAATTCCGACTGCTTTTAGACTCACATTTTTTCTGCCTGATTAAAATTTAACTGAAATAAATTAAAAATAATGGGAAAAAAAACTGCCCAGCAACCTAAGCATTGTGCACTTTCTGAAATTTTCTTCCTGTAGTTGTGTTGACTTCAAATGGATCAGAGCTGTAAATGATGTAAATGTTCCAGCAGATAAATACGGCATTTTTGTAAAGGTCTGAGTAGGAAAAGGTGGAGAATTTAATCTATCCTGGTAGAGCACAAAACACTTGGGGGGATGCCCAGGCAGGAATAATGATGGGATCAAAGGAGCAGTGCCAGTCCAGCTCCTCTCACGCTGCCAGAGCCTCTTGCAGCAGACAAAGCGTGTTTCCAACCCCACTGACACACTCCAGGACTTCTTCCCACCCAGCCCAGCCTCTTGCAGTGAGATTTAGCTCTTGGTAATTCCAAACCAACACGGCTGATTCCACTGACACCTCTTTTAATAGATGGGGCCAGTCGGCTGTCCCTTCCTTCCTTATCAAGCAGGAGCAGTTCCAGGGGTTTGCTGGGGCTCATTCTACACCTGAGAGGAGGAAAGAGCTTCGTGGCAGAAACAAAACCACCTGCAGTGAGGACGAGCTGCAGCCTAATTAAAATTGACTGTCCCCAAGTGCTTTCTTGAGAACAGTTGCTCACAATTACCTAAACTAATCCACATTCTTAAAACCCCCGAGGTTTTGTTTTCCTCTCGTTTATTAGGATCCCACCTTTTTAATTCCCATGATTGTGATAATGTTGCCTTTGATTTATGATGAGGAATCTGCAAGCAAAATTTGGCCACTCAGCATTAAGGCTGAAATGCTCATCTTCAGACAGCTCTCAGCGTAAGGGATGTTTTCATCTCTTGTCCACTAACATAATCACAGAGCTCTCCATCTGATAGCATAAGGAAATTGCAAGCTAAACTCTCTATTAGAAGTTTTTGAGAGTAACCAGAGTTTGGCAGTGAATGTAAAAGTTCACACTGACTTGTACAGCAGATTCAAGGCCCCAGAAAGAAAATGAAAAAACTTTCTTGTTAATGAGAAAATATAATTGTCTATTTATATAACTCCTTTTTTATTCTAGAGAACCTCATCAGTTTGGGCTTGACCTTCTCTTTCTCCCTATTTGTTCACCACCCACATATTTTCTGTGTAATGTCTCACAATTAAGGGGACTGCAAAAGCAGAATTAGGCCCTTTCTAAGTGAGTAGCAATCTAAGTATAAATGAGTAATAATCTACCACTTAGAAAAAGCCTTTAAGAGGGCAAAAGAGCACTGCAGTGTTGTATAATGACTGTCACAGCTGAATTCAGGACAAGAGGAGGAGATCCCAAACGGAAAAGGGAGAATTTAGGGGCATAGATAAAATGAAATAAGAAAAATGCAGTTTGGCTGTGCTGGCACTTCAGTATCAGCACGTAATAGAAGCTCATTGGAAATTTTGAGGAGGAATTTTTTCCTTTGGAAAATGCTGATAATGTCAACATCAAAACCTTTGCCTGGACTGTATTCTATGGCACTGCCCTCCCCAGAAATCAGACAAGGCAGGGAATTCTGCCACATCCTGCACTGACCAGGCCAGAGCTCACCCTTTGCCCAGCTGTGTTATTTCCCTGAATTTCAGGCATGGAACAAAGATCCATTCTGCACGCCAGAATACAGAATACAGATCCCTTTTCCAGACCACGGTTAAAAAAACTGTTTAGGTACTCACATCCCCCATCTCACATCATCCCCACGTTGTCCTGTGCCATGCGGGCACATCCACATGGTTCCCCACCCTGTCCCATGTGCTCCAAGGAGTTCTGCGTTCATGGGAACAAACGGAATTGGCCTGACACTAAAGAGCTGCTGGCCTGGAGAGTTTCATACAGATGGACTGAAAAGCTGCTTCTCAGTTATTGAAAAGTTGAAGGGAATCTTCTCCCAGTTTAGTAAGATTAACCATCACAGGAAATGTTGAAATTTATATTTCCACTAAGAATTTTTGTTTGTTTTTTTAAAAGAATAAAGTATTATTTTCTGCAAGAATTACTTCTTTGGTCTAATACCACAAAGTTGAGGTTCTGTTTTCCTAACAATCAAGTCTGCAGACTTTTAGTCTTTCCAGAAATTCAGAGACCTTGATCACGTGTGTGTTTTATTTAACTTCAGGAACAGAAAATGGGTTTTATGAAGCCTGATTGATGCATATATTTGGCCCTTGCCCTCGTGTTTCATTTCATTAGTATTCCATTCATTTCCACATGGTTTTAATGAACATATCATTCATGGCCCTATTTTTATCACAGAATACCAGTGGTATAATTCAATATATGAGTTTAATCTAAGATGGCTAAACCATTGCAGAAAAACTCAGGTTTCTTTTAGTTCATTTTGAGTGGTTTATTTTGTTTCATTCTATGTTAAATTGTTAGAAGTATTTTAACCTAGTTGACAACAAGCTACTCTTCTCAATAAATAATAGGGTATTAAATGTTTTGCTCTGCTGTAATTACACTGTCAGGGAATCTGGTTTATCTTATATGAATGCTGCTTTCTCATATAATCATCCTTTGTGCTCCAAAATTGTAAAGAAACCTATAGATTCTCTTGCTTCTAATGATCGATTTGAGAACACTTGGCACTAGAAAATAAAACAGCTGTAAAAAATCTATTTTATCTGCTTGGCTGCCAATTTTCTGTTTAGGTGAATCTGAGCAGTCATGTAAAGGATGTTTTTTTTTCCATCTCAAACATTTATGACAGTGGCCTTCTGGACCTTTTCCTAAGCAATACGAGACGTAGCTCAGCATTGTATTCTGCCCTCGAAATGTGGGTTTATACGTAGAGGCAACACTTCTGCTCACAAAAGCGAAGCCTGGTGCCATCTGCATTAACAATCCCTCTCCAGCCTTTGCTGAGGACCTCTGATGCAGCTCTTCCTTGTGCTCTTACAGCCTCAGAGTCTGGCAATTGAGAACCTAGTGGAGGAGGTAAAGTGGAAGCAGTTGTGACTCCAACTGGTTTATGGACACCCCTGAGCCCATTCGGTTTGCTCGTACAGAATGAACAATTTGTAGGAAAGAATGGAGATGAGAGACAGAAAGAGGATAAACACAGACTTATGCATCCAAGAAACTAGAGGAGATTGTTTTTCTATTTCTCAGCTGAAAAGAGCTGCATTCCACTACATTCAGTTCCTGCTTAGTGGGATTCTCTGCGTACTTTGATCGAAACCACAGGAAACCACTAAAAAGAATACAACTCTTTCCCAGCACCCCCTGTTACTTTGACTGGCTTTGATCTCTGAGGCAGCTGTTACTTGAAAACTTTAAGAAGAAGATGTGTAGTGAATAGTGAGGGAGCCAAAACTGTGAAACTCTGAAGACGTAAGAAAGAATTTTTGATGACAAAATGGACTATAAGTTTATCTTTGCAAGACAAACACTAATATTTACTGGTTTTATATAACATACCTGGCACATTAGGTTTTCTACCCAGTTCAGGAGGATAAATTTCTGCGGCAATCCCAGATGCTCATTTTGAATATCTGGGTTCTTGGGGAACCTGAATTTAATTTTCAGGTTATGAACTGACCTGAATGTCAGCAATTCTCTTTTAAATTCTTCAACATGTCAAGGTGTTGCAAACAGGTGCTGCTCTTTCCACTGAGATTTCTGACTCACTGGAGGGTTACAGGTCGGTGATTTCACCTCTGTGTACCTCAATTTCCTCATGAGGATCATCATACTTCTGTACATTACTTTGAGACCTAATGATTGCAAGTGCTGTACAAAGACAGCACTATTTTTCAAAGTAATGTTTTTATTTTTCTATAATACCTCCACCTTGTTAATTGAAACAATTTGGTTTTATTTCAAAGTGATAAGAGACTTAAAAGAAACAGGGCAGTTTGTGGACATAGGAGATTCACACTTTTGTTCTGTAATTATTTTTTGTATGAATTTATACATCTCTTTGGGGATTTCCTGTATACAAAGTCTTCCTGAGAAGTTCAGAGCTCCAGCCTCCCTTAGGCTGTAAATTTGTTTTATTTCTCTGTGCAATAGGTTGGACATTGGGCATCTAATGGTATTCTTAGGAGCCTGTTTTAATAATTTCAGAGCACTGATGATGTTTTTAATATTTTTAAAGATGCAGACTATCAAAAAGCCAGATATTTAAGTACCTAAAGAAAAAAAAAAAATACATTGTGTGTCTCCAGCAGACAATAATCTCAGTCAAATTCTAGCTCTGAGCCAGGTTGAGATTTGCTCTGTTCCTCTTCACAGTCAGCAGAGAGGGAGTTTTTGCCTATAATTAGATCCGAGGAGCTGGACTCCTGTTAAGAGTTTGCTCATGAGCAAGAGAGGTGAGCTCTTGTTGTTGGCATCTTTGCTTTTCACAGCTGGGGACTGGCATTAACAAGATGTTCTGGAGATAAGCAGTGCCCTGGTGACACGAGAGACAGCAGGAACAGCAGCAGTGCTGTCCCAGGTAACCCTCCCCATCCTCAGGCTGCACTGATCAATCAGCAAGGCCCTGGAGAGCCAGCAGCCAGGAGAGTTTGGCTCTTCATCCCTCTGTGATGATTTCCCCTCTGCCTCATCTCTGGCATATTTTAGTTTCGACCTCATTAGATACGTGACTGAAAGCACTTAAGCATTAGAGCCCAGGCATACAAGCAATTAACAGCAGATTTATAAATGCCACCGGCTGGTCTCCTCATTGTTGTGGCACACAAAAGGCTATTCTGAACTCTGGATTCCTTAAGGCACAAAATCAATGAGTAAAATGGTTTAAAAATATGAGCCTATAGAGCTTTACGTCCTCGTGGTTCTTGCCAGAGTAAAATGCATTAGTTCCCTGGGGAACTGTGGGAATCACACTAATTTTCTCAAGAAAAGAAAATCTGAAAGCCCTCAGCACGAACTCAGGAAATGGCACTTTGCATTTGATGCTTGGCCACAATAAAAATATTTATTCAGTGGAATAACTGTAAGAGAACATTTTAAGAGCTTTTCTATATACATTTTTCCACCCAAACTTATGTCAAACTGTCAACCACCTGAAATACACATTACAAAAACATGTTCAGAAAGTACAAGGAAATGATTCTTTGAGATACAGGAAACTCCTGAGTTGGAAATTTTTTTTTTCTGTTTCCACTGTGACATTTGAAAGTTCAGATGTGACATTAATGATTTGTGAGGTTGAACTGGCCAGCGACTCACAAATGGCTCCCAAATTTGCTGTTCCAAGAAACAGCAGGCGAAGGGAAGCAGCAGAGTCCATCAAGAGTTCAGGTGTTTGATCTGCTGCCTGGTAAAATCTCCAGGCTCTACGCCCCGCTCTAACCTGTTTCGTAGTACTTGTAGTTGACGTTATTTTTGAGTCGGTCAGCAATCACAAATTCTGCAGTTTGCTACAGATCTAATTAAAATAATACTGATACAGGATCTAGTTATGTTTTTTCCTTGGAAAAGCGTTTGCCTGATCTGAAATAGGGGTAACGTGGAGCCCACAGTGTAACACATTTCAGCCCTACTTTGCCACCTAATACCAGACTCCTGAGATTAGCTTTTCTCAAATGATTCTTTTGCTCTAAGCCACAGGCCTCAAACTCAGCAATGAGCTGAAACGGCTGCTGGCTGAAAAAGTGATCACTGATACAGATATCCACTAAGACTGGATTTTAGAGAGAACATTCAGTTTATACACAAAGGTTTGGTTGCTGTCAAGTTGTCGGTGCAGTGTGCACTGAGCGTCCAGTGCTGGTCACAGTGATGGGTTCTCCTCACAGAGCACCAGCTGCCATGGAGAGCTGCCTGCAGGATTTCTGTGTAAAAGCCGTATCAAAATTGAAAGATATATCATAGATCAGACTGTGTATTGATGGGAGGATCCTGAATTATGCCATAGCCCGTATCAAGCCACGGGGCAGGAGTTCCCAGGGAACTGGGTGACAGGAACGAACCACAGGTGTCACACAGTGTGGTCACATGCCAGGAGCAGCTGCATCGCCCCAGCTCTGTGCAAGCTGTGGGCTGGTGACACTGCTGGGGCTGCCCGAGGCAGCACAACATCCAGCTGCAGATGTCCTTGCTGTCAGCTGCAGCAAGCAGGGAAAGCTGGCTCCTTCGCAAGGAGCGAGCCCCAAAGATGATGTAAAAGCGTTGGCAGAGGCAAAGGATGAGAGAAGGGTCTTTGTGTAGGTTCCAGCCAGCTTACTGCAGGTAGAAAGTCCAGGGACAAAGACCAGGGAGTGAGACAGAACACAGTATTTTATATGGGGTGGAACAGAGGGAAACAACCAGTGGGGATCGACTGAGGAGGCGGCGACAACAGAGGAATATCCAATAGGGATAACCTAAGGGAGGGAATTACATGAGTAGACCAATGGGGCGTCGAAGAAGGGAGAACTTTCCGGAACTAATACATAAGCAACTAGGGGAAATACATAAACATGAACTTATACATAAAACTGCGTGGAGAACTCCTGAACCAATAAACTTAAAACATGTAAACTAAGAACCACTAGGAACATGGAAACTTGCCGTAACCACGGGGTGAGGGTTCGACCTTGGTGTTCTGGAGGCCTGTCCACCAGTTCTCCAAATGTTCTACTGCTGCGGCCACCACCCCGTGCACCGCAACAGGCTGGGATTTCTGTGCTGCATCATCTCGAGGCACAGCGCAGGAGATCACCATTGCTTTTTCTCCCCTGGTGTTTGGCAAAAACAAATAATAGCTGGAAGTAAAATGGTTAGCATGGGTTTATTACCTTTGAGGGAAACGAATCACAGAAGGGTAAATTGAAATTAACTGGGTTGAACACAAGGTAAATCAATAGGATTATACCAGGTTCACAAAAAGGGAGGACTTTCTTCTATTCTGTGACCTTTCGTGAGGACAAGGTTGAGGAAACACACAAGAATGAAGAGAGAAGATTCTGAGCTCCAGCTAAAGAGCAGTGATCAGATGTTTTTAGCAGGTGCTGTAAGCCCTAAACAGTGGGATTTTTCTCTACTTGGAGCTTTTTTTGTCTAAATCCAAGGATGGACTAGACTAGGGCCAGGTAGATGCAGGTGGCTATGGGCACTGTTTCCAAAGCTTAGTGGCATCTCATTTGCTCTGGTGGGAATACCACCAGGAAAATTTCTTCTCAACAGACAACTCATCTAAGAATAACCCCCTCAAGCAGATTTTCAGGCTTCTTTTTGTATGTAGATATTAAGCAGAAGTAGTTTATGACTACTGAGACAGATTTTGTTATTAGGAATTTGCATTTTAAGTTGAATTGAACTGGGAAAAAATTCCCTCTAAAATATTTTCCTCTATTTTTAATTCCCACTTTGAATTTTAAATTCTTGATTTCAGGTCACCATCCAGGGCAATTTATACTATGGCTTCACAGTGTGTTATAGCAATGACCACAGCTGCAAGCTTGCCAGACCTATTGCTGCAAGCAGCAGTTGCTGCAGTATCTACTCTATTACTAAAAACTGATTGAAATATGAACTATGAAATGATGACTATGAAATACAAAATTGTCATCTGTGCAGTGAATCATACTCATTTTCATAAATATATCTGTTCATATATACACCAAAACCACAGATGTTTCCATTCCTGAAATAAGATTCAACTGCTGTGATATCTTTTAATGTTGCCAAACAGTTGTTTGTTTCCTGAAGCTAATGGTGAGTCAAGAGTAACATCAAGATGTAGTTTGGTAAATGGACGAATGCTGGGTTAGAATAAGGTGATTAATTGTACAGCAGAGATCACTTGTAGCTCCTGGGAAAATACGGTCACTAAGAACAAAGACAAAGAAATAAATCCCATGTTAATGAAACCTCCCCCATATGCTTTGGATGCACTCTGGATGAGTTATGGAAAAAGTATAGAAAGAAACTGGGATGCAAATAGTCTGTTTCTTGGAGGTCTCAGAATCTTGGTGAAATGCAAAAAAATATTGAATTCAACCTGGAAAAATGCCGATTAATCTCAAGGAAAAGAGTTCATGTTGTACATGCTCACTGTGATGGAAAAATCTGGGAAGCACTAACATGAAGGACTAAGAAATTGTTGGAATGCCTGTGCTCATGCAGCCTGAATAAGGAGGCATTGTTCATCTCCATATAACTCTGGCAGAAGAATACACGTGTTTCTAGGTAGCTCATTACAACAAACAAATTGAAGGTCATTCAGTATAGGGCAGAAATAACTACAGAGGGATTTTTGTGTAGACAAAAAGGGAAGGTTGGAATGGATCAATATTTATAGGCTGGTGAAAAGAAGGTTAAGTGGTTGAAAGCAAAGAACTTGGCAACAGTCTACAAATGGGATAAGAAGCAAGAAACAAGAGGAATTCTTTAGAATGTTCTAAGGCAGAAAGAAGGAAGAAATTAAAATTTAAGCTGAATACTATGAAAAAAACTCTAATACAGAAATGAACTTGTAAAAATCTCCCAGGGAACTATTTGAACCTCACTGCTTGAAGACTTGGACAAAGTCTTGACTAAAGATATTTCTGGGAATAATTCATTTCCATTAGTATTAGGACATGACCTTCTCACCAACTCCCATTAATCTGCATTGTGTAAGTGCCTTATGAGGCAGCAACAGGGACTAGGCTGGCTGTTAATGCTTGGCTGGGGGAAAATAAACTCCAAACAAGTGCGGTTCAGACCCCTGACAGGGCCTGGGACCAGTGCTATTTCCCAGATGAGTCCGTATAGATCTACAGTGAGTATCCCCCAAAGGCTTTGAAATTCATAAGTCATTTGTATTAGAATAGGATCTACAGTAATTAACTTCTTTATCTATAATAACTCCAAAGTGAAAAGATATTTGAAAAATAATGTCTGTCTTTCCTGTTGATGAGTTTGCAGATTGTGGCTTTCCTTCTGGATTGAATTTTTGATAACTCAATGACTTTCTGGTCCTTAGGGATTTTCCTTGTGGGAGCACTAAGTGTCTCACTGTCTTTGCCTGGGCTTCAGACAAAGCTCCTGTCATTTTCTCATTCCTCTTTTGCCATACTGTGCCAGTGGGACCATCTTCACCAAACAGGCTCAGTGAGTTCCTTGGGAAGGAGCAGTCTCCCTGTGGGCTAGATGGGTCTGTCTAATTTGGACCCTCTTTTAAGGAATATTCTCAGACTGAAAATGCCCAAATCAAACATTTACTGTCCATTGCAACCTCCCATAGTACTCATATCGCACCTCTAGTTCAGGAAGGTTCAGATAAAATTAAAAGCCTCCAGACTGTTTGGTATCATATGTGAAAGTAGTTGTGACCTCAAATCACAGATAAAGCAGATAAAAAGTACTAAAAGCCACTGCTGCACCTGGCACTGACAACTCTGTTGGAAATCACAGTTAGGTGTGTTACCTAAAGATGAATCAAACACACATGTCCCACAGGAACCTTTGCAACCTAGTAAGAAACATAAGGTGTGGGGGGAAGTGTTTGCTGTTTGTGTTCATATGCCTAGACTACACTGCACGTTCACGTTCACATTATTATTAAATTTAGTAAATAAAAGTCTATGCAACCATATCCAAAATCATTTGGGGTGAGTAGCACAGAGCAGCGCAAAAGAGAACCACCGTTCTGGTGGTTTTGTGTTCTAGGACAGTGGAAGAGACTGTTTTCATAGACAACATCTTCTTAGTTTTCCAGTATGTTTTGCCCTGTAGAAATATCCTCTGGTGTGTTTTGTTGGGGATTTTTTTAATGTCACTGTGGGAGTGCAGTGTGTGCCTGGGAGCAAATAATAACTCTTAAGATGATTAACATGTTATTAAACTCTGGGATAATCGCTGTCCTGTCAAGTGTCAACTCATGCATTTCATCAGCCCCATGTGACAGTGCGGGACTGCTCATTGCTTTCTTTGATCTAAGGAGAGTATTTTTCATGATCAACTGCTGAATGTGACCCCTTTGGAACTGCAAACAGCATAAAGAAAACATAAATGGGTAAATATCACTAGGTCGCCCAAAAAAATAATACTGTTTTTATACCAGTTGAAGTAATCCTGAACTGACTTTTCATGTGGCAACGTATGGGTGGGACTGGTAACAGCGAACAGCTGGGGCATACGACAGTGTGAACTTTGCAAGAAATTCAGATAATTCTGCTTTTCAGATTCCTGAGGAGTCACATACAAGCACCTGCATGATGAAATGGACCTGTACCATCTGCTACGAGTGCTTTTGCACTGGCCAAAAAGCTAAGCCCGAGTTTATGCCAGGGCCTTGAGCCTTGAGTACGTCTTATGGAGCTGAGTTGGATGAGTTAATGGGTTTAGTGGGCTGAGCTCAAGATCAGCTTCTTCACTGCCAAGAACTGCTATGAAGAAAACTAGAAGTGAGGGCCTGCCCCTGCTTTCCCTGGTAGTTGCTGTTGAGGGTTTAATATCATATTCCCCATGTTATTTTGCAACCCTGTTGTAGTTGTGTCTGCACTGAGCTCTGGCCTCCAGCTTGGGCCTCCGAGACCCAAACCCACCGGCTGGCTGTCCAGCTGGAGCTGTGTCATCACTGAGGGGCCACTGGGCAACCACTGGGCTGTGTCTGACCCTGATCACTGTCCCCAGCCCTGATCCTGATGCTCCTGTTTTGCTCACCATCCGGCTCACCGTCTCTTCCACACGCAGGTGTCCTTTGCTGCTCTTGCTTTGTCACTGTTCTGATTTCATGCATCTGAGTAACTGGGTTAACTCTGCTTGGTTTGGGGCTTCCAAGTAAAATAAGTGAAGGGCTGTAATAATTGCTTTCCAAGGTCCATCATATTGCATGGCCAACAACTGAAATCAAACTTGTAAGTAATGGTGTATTTTACCCCAACAGACGAGTGAGACCAAAGGCAGATAAAGATACCCTGTGAAGTGGTACATTCAAGCTACAGTTCACCTGCTGAGAGACTTTGATTTCTACCACCCTGCTGCTGCTTCTTTTCAGCTGTGAGAGCCACTGTACAAGAGAACAGTGGCTTTCTCCACTGAAAAGTTCATTTGTTTTGTTTTTTGGGTTTTGCCAGGGAGCCAGCATTTAATCACTAAGATGTGTCATGCTAAGCTGTGTGACAGCTTGATGCACCGAGGGATGCTCCCCACTGAAAATGTAAACAATTTATGCTGTATATTTTTCCACCTAAAGAATCTACAGATCTTTGCTAATAATGGTTTTCCTTTTTTCTTGTTTGCAAGAAAATTGGAATTTTTTTCTTGCAAACAATGTCTGCATTATTTCTAATTACAAAAAAAAGTGTCTGCATTTCCATTCTGGTATCAGTGAAGCTAAACAGCTCTTGTACTCTTACCTTACTTTACAATATATTTTTCTTCTCTGTGATCAAAACAATAATATATTTTCTTTGGGGGGAAAAAGAAAGGATTTGTATATCAGACTAGCCAGGCTGCTGCTTTCTCCTGCTCTTTCTGGCTTCTAACACGGCTGTTAGAGACCAAAATGACAGTTTCATCTCCCAGCTGTGTGAGGTGCAATTTCTTAAGTTGAATACAGAGGTTTATGGTCCATTTTAAGTACCAGCAGGAGCTATTGCTCAGAGCCTGCCATTACATCTTAGAGTTCCACAATAGCCCTTCTTATATTGTGATACCTTCATTTGGTCTTACTGGAAATATTGTGTGTCCTAATCTACTTTCCCCTATCCTTTCCCTGTCATGTATCCTCCCTTTATGTGCTGCTGCTAGAGTGGGGTTTTCTTGACAGCACTTTGCCACAACTGATTTGTCAAAGACTCTTTATAGTTTCTGACCACCTGACCCTGTAAATTATCCATACAAGAAGGCACTTCTAGCTCTGCGTAGGGAAGGCTTTTCTTTTTATCTTGGCACTCAATGCCGAAATAACCCTCACAGTGGGGAAAGCCCCTTGCCCCTTTTGGAATTTCCAAACCTCTTCTAGATTGCAGGAGCCAGAACTCTCTTTGGATGCTGAACTTTATTTAAATTTACCAATTTTGAAGAAAAACTGTACTTCATATTTTTCAGATGCACTTTGTGATCACTCCTAACACAAGGCAGGCTTTTCCAGCTTTAAAGAAGTGAAGTGCTAAATTTGCATGATGAGATTACAAACCAGGTTAGAGAGGTGAAAGATAAAAAATAATAGCAGGCTGCATTGGAGGACCCGACAATAATCTGTTTTCCTGGCTGCCACTAAAATTTCTCAGAGGCACATTCTGGCAGGGGGGGGCCAATCAGGCAGTTCACCCACATCAGCTTGAAGTGTTACTTTTCAGGACCAACCTTTTCCTGGGCTATTAACTTTCTATTTAAACTTTCGATTGCACATACAGTATCTGGCACTACCCAAGTCTTACAGCCTTTTTGAAAGTGCTACATCATTTCCTTCCAGCTTCTCAACTAAGGAAACTCTGTATTGGAGCTTTGGTTAAGCCTCGCTGTCAGTGAAGATACAGATTAGAACTCGAGTAGCCTGAATTGTGCCTATAAGGATTTTGTTGATGCCTTTTTATAGATAGTATGTTGACATTTTGTACAGATGGAAAAATCTGGATTTCTTTCTCCCACTTACTGTTCTCCTACGCTCATACACACAGTCTCCCATGTATATATTTGCCAGTTGTGGGAGGATCAGATCATCACAGTAACAAGAGGGGAGTATTAAACACCAGTGGTTTAGATTTGTATGTTTATTTCTCACTCCCAATCAACTCAGCACAGAGCTACAGCTGTAATTAATTGAGACAGCAAAAAATTTCATTTGCATGTGTAAGAACTTAATTTGTGGTATACTAATTATCATCCATTCTTAGGCCAGAATCACAAAGGTATTCAGATGCCTAACTTATGGTTTTTTGATACCTTCTTAGGTACAGTCTGTGACTTTAGCTGCCAATATTTCAAAAAACAGAATTTGGTATCAGTGTCGTAAAATGTGCTAAAAAAGAGAGATGCATGGAATGCATACCTTGCATTTCAGGTTGTCTCTGTGCTTGATTTGGGACACAATATTGGAGGTTGGGGTTTTGGTTTGATTTGGAGTTTTTTGTAAGAGAGCAGCTCTGGCCCTTGCTGTACTTTTGGCAGGGGTCCCTTACTTCTGCTCTAAGTCATGGCCATTGCCTGCACATATACACATCTTTATTTCACAGAAGTTGGTTTGGGGTTTTTTTCACATTTCAGGCTCCCTCCTGTTTCTGCTTTAGATTTTAATCTGTTTCAGAGCCTCTATTCCCTGTGATTGTGCATTTTGTTCAACTGCCTTAATAAGACAAGAATCGAGAGGAAATCAACAGCTGCATATTTCTTATATTCCAGAAGCCCCAGCAAACCATGTCTGGACTTTGACACTTGATTGCATCGATGTGTTTTGATTAAATTGTAATTATAGACAGCAGGGCAAGCAAAGAAAGTTTAGTTACCAATTCCTGCCTTTCATGCTTGACCTGAAACCTGCTGAAGTCAGTGGGAATCCACAAAGTCTCCATCCAAAATCCCTCAGAGGCACAAAACTGCCCATTAAAACCAGTGACAGCTGGTTTTGTCTCAGCCTTTGCCATTTCTTCACTGAGCCAAAAGGCAGACTGGAACACCAGGCAACAGGTTTTACTTACAGATTTGAAAAGTTTTATGACAGAAAATGGAAACCTCTAACAATAAATTACAAACCTAAAGATAATTATTAAGTTCAGAGCAGATACATTTTTTTTTTTTATGGCTTATTAATTTACTTGCAAGTTATTCCAGCTTTCTGGATTTAACACTGTGAGGAATTCACCATGTTTAAACAACATAATTCAAATGTTTAAACAAATAAATATCATATACATACATCAGTTTGGCATTTTACTGTTTCATCTGGCCTCTGCTTTTGGTTGCTAGGAAAAACAAACCTGACCTGTTGAGACACTAATGAATATCTACTTATGGCGGTTACTTACTGGAATTATATCAACCAGATAATTGTGTAATTAACTTCTCTTTCTGTTCCTAAAAGTATTTCTTAATCACTGTATTTCCAAACAATTCTTATTGAGATAAAAATTAACTGGAAATCATATCACACCAATTCAGCTTATCATTATTAATGAGAGTTTCACCTGCTAAAGACAAAAATAGTTTTGGTACATTTTATTTGTTTTCAAGGTATGCTCATGCATTAAATGGGAGCAAACACAAAGATAATTAATCTGTAGTGTGAATTTGTATTGCCAACTGTTTAGCTCTTCGTAAGTTAATTAAAGCAGTTTCAACATTTTAGTTTTAGTATAGTTTAAAATAGTGACAAATTTGAAAGAAATAAAGAGGCTGCTAATTAGTTTGTGACAATGGTTACGTGCCTGGTTCATTGCAAGCAATTGAGAAAACAACTTCTGGTCTTCGTGCATTGCTCTATAGGCAGTATCTATTGCACACGTTGCACAAATAGAATGTTAGAGAAGCTGACCATGAGATACATAAATAAGTAGGTTGTTTTACCAGAAATAGAAGACCTCCAAGTGGTTTAGATCTTCAAAATATTTTTAGACTTCTTTGAACAACTTTTGAAAGTTCGTACATGTTCTATGACAGTTATAAAGATGCAAATTGCTGGAAAAAGAATTTTATAATAAAAATGTGAATACTCCTCTACTACAAACAAGAGACTTAATAACAGAGAGAAGTTGCATGCTTAAAGATCTCCTTCTAGTACTTGCAGCCTTGAGGTCAAATATTCATACTGTATTTTGCTACACCATGGACGTGTAATTTTGGGCTCTAAGGATGTGATCTTCTCTGCTGACTGGAAAGTTCTGATGCTGCTTTAAGGTGCAATCACTCTAAAACTTGAAATCTAGGATGACTCTCCCTTGCTATAAAGCAGGAGATACTGCCAGTCTGTGGAGTGCTAGAAGCTGGAAAATCCATGAAAACCTCACAAAACCCTGTCTGCTCAGCATAGCTGCTGCTGAGCCCTCATGTGTCACAGGAATTTGCTTTGCAGGCAGGATTTCTAGAAGTATTGCAAGCTGTACAGGTGGGTGTATACATATTGTCTGTGTCATGATTGCTGCTAAGTTGCCTGACTGGGGTTCCTGCCAAATAAGCAAACTTCCATTCATCACAACCTGGTTTTCATATTTAGGGTAAAAAAATGTCAAGGGCAATGTTTTCTCCAGTAACCTTTTCAGTTTCATCAGAAACCTTTAAGCACTTGTCACTACTCTGCAGGCACAAAACGCTGCACTGGGTGCACAAGCTGAACTCACAGCATACAAAGGCTCAGCAGTGCCACTGCCTGCAGCCTGACAGAAATCCACAGGACTCGGAGGGGGGTCTCCACTGACATTTCTTAACCATTATTTCTGTTGTACTCCAGCAGTGTCTAACTGTCGATTCAGAGCCCGGGCAGTTTCCACAGTCTGTCTTTGCATATTTATAACATGGAACTGACTATTCTTTGTCTATGTGTTTCTAGAAATCTGAGAAGTGGAAAAGTCCTTGACACCAAAAACAGGTGCTGAGCACACTCCAGGTAAGTCTACATCACTGAAACCGTACTCTCTTAGAGACCGTGCCAAAGCTGGGCTGAACAATGAACTCGTTACAAAGGGAAATGCTTGAATGGGCATAGCTTGGGTTGCTCCATCACTCTGAGTTTGGGGTTGTCTTCACACTTCCTCCATCATATTTGGTGATTACACCTGCAGACATTGTGTTTTCGTCACAGTAGGGCTATTAACTGGCTAGCAGTTATTCTGTGCTGAAGGTCCCTTCATCAGTCTTGAGCTAAAATAATGTCTTGGATATTGGACAGTCTCCTTGCTGCTTCATAAATTAGCAAGTCTAGGCAGCAGGACTGCTTTTGGTAGAATTTTCCATAAGTCTAACACAGCTGGAAGTACAACTCTTCATGTTCATTCTCGTTACTACTATTAGCTTCCTCTTTCTTAGCCCAAAGGACATATTTAATTGACTATTTCACTCCCATTTGCAACAGGCTAAAATTTATCTTCAAATGCACCCAAAATTTACAGAGAATAATAATTTGACATGTATGATCTTGGAGAATCTAATCTTTTTATCAGTGATAAAATGTGGCTCCGGGCACAGAATCCTTTCCTGCATGAGATTTTCTTATAAGCTTCACCAGTGATATTGGATACTTGGAAACATTTGAGAAGCAGCTTGACCTTGTTGCATTCAAGCTGTGCTCACTGGATTTGGATGAAAATCTGCTTAGTATTTCACATACCCACTTTGAAGTTCTATCATGCCTATCAGTGTTTGGGCTGTTCAGGGGCAATATCACTGCGAGTTTGACTCTGTATTCAAAGCTGACGTGGTGTAAATTCATCATCTTTTTATTGTGGGAGTTCAAGGCTGAATGATGGATTTTGTGAGCTGCCTTTTAGGATGCACTGACCTGAACTGTCAGAAGATCTACATCGAGCGCGCTCAGACAAGTCTGGTTTAAAAGTAACTGGAGTGTTCCTCCTCCAGCAGAGTGAGATGTTGACTTGTATCGCTTTCTCCTATAGAATCAGGACACTCCTGCCCACCCTCTTCATTTACTTAGCAGATGGAATCAGCACTACTCATCCAGGCAGTTCCTAAATCAATGGAACAGAGGATTAACAGCATATGGATCATGCCCCCTCCTCAGACCTGGCATCTCCTGAGCAGTATATATAGCCCTGGATTTATTCCATATTCTTCTATTTATCATTATTCCTGCCTGAACTGCGGCAGCTGCTATACCGTTTTATCAAAAGTATTTCCTATTGGGTAACTGAAATAAAGCAAGCAAAGAATGAAAAGAAAAGCAGAAAACTTCCACCACTGAAAAGATGCAGAGGTATTTTTAAAGTCACATTGAATATCCAGGAAGTAAGCTGTGAGACAGAAGGATGCAAAAGCTTGTGTGTGCCCTGGGTGAGGTGGAACAATGTACAATATGTCACAGGCTTACGTTGCTTCTCAGTTCATTACTATAACCTGAAAAATTGGAACAAAAATTACAAGTTCATGCTCACATACTCTGCTCTGGCAAAACTGTTTCTGAAGATGGAATTCTTTGGGGTAACTTACTTTGCTTGATTAAGATAATTTCAGAATGTGTTGGGCCCAGTTAAAGAAGGGATCACTTTAAATATGAAGTTAGCCCTCATGTTCAGGGGCAAATAGTCTACCTTCTGTGTATTCATGTGTTATAAATTACTGAATTTCCTAAAATGCAATTGATTCTATACAAAGAAGAAAATGTCTGTAAGCAGAATCTGTTGCTATAGATGGTTCTGCTTTGACAGTGATTTTTGCTGGTGTTTTGAGGCCAGAAGTTGTAACACACTGGAAATCTTTACTCGTCTAATTTCTTGTACACTGTATGTGTGTATCTGCATATGAGACTGGAGAAATGCTTACACAAGCAGAGTTCATGCTTCAAACAACTTTTTTTTTTTTTTTTTTTTTTTTTTTTATTGCTAGCTCTTGTATTTGCTAAGCAACACCAATTAACTCTTACTCAAAATACCATTCCCTCAAATAAAACTGCCGCTATTTGCAGTTGTGCCACACGGCGCAGGACACTGCACTTGCCACATGATTCATCCAGGAAAGGCTCCTGTCTGCACTGGATCCGTGCAGGTGCACTAACCTTCCCATGTCAACCTGTGTCTAATTAGTCTTAATGTCTAGAAATTTCCATCTGGTGTTAACAGTGTTTTCCCACCATGGTAAACAGCAATCTAAGAGCGCACCTGGTCTCATACAGATGAGGAAGACTCTACATCAAAATCCTGGCAGCTGTTTGATACATAGTAAGTGTTGTGCCTCCTTTATCTTCTTTTGTATTAAAACGGGGGGTCATGAAATGAAACTAAAATATAAATTTGTCCTTCCAGTGTCTTCCCCAAGTCTGCTATACCAGTGATATCCCTGCTGGCTTTGAACTGAGCTTCTGAGACCAGGGTCTTTGATATGATCCTTGCCCTCTCAGTCACGCTGCTTCCTAGAGGAGTCCATGTCCCTGATCTGCTGACAGCCAGATTGCTATTTTTTCTTCAGCTTTGTACTGAGGGGAGAAGTGATATTATGCTGTTTGCACTGGGTTTTCTCTCCTACCCACTCCCCCTCCCCCCCCCTTTTAAAATTAATTATTAAATTTGATGCCAGGGACAAATTATTCTTGGGAGCTGAAAAACTGTGATCTTTCTAATAGGCTCGGATTATTTCCAGCTGGTTTTAAGCACCTTTCTCCATTAGCTGGAGAGGTGATTAGCATGAAGAGCCTCCTGAATGAAGTGTGTTTTTAGCATCTAAAGTTAGCTCTGGGGAGCAGGGCGGCCGAACCCGGCGCCAGGCCGGTGGCAGTAGCTTGGCTGTGCCCTCAGCCCATCGCCTTCTCGCGAGGGAATCGCCTTTATTCCCTGTTTCAGTAAAGCCAGGACATCCCTGCCCGCACACTGTGTCACCTGTGGGAAGTGCCGAGGGGAGCCTATCTGAGGGACAAGGAATGGGGATTAGGAACACTATGGAGCTGAGCCCCAGCCCCGCACCGCTGTACTGGCTCACGCATTCTCCTTTATTCACAGAATCACGGAACCAGTTGGGTTGGAAAAGATTTCTGAGATTATCGAGACCAACCCGTGACCCAACACCACCTTGTCAATTAGACCATGGAACCAAGTGCCACATCCAATCTTTCGGTAAACACCTCCAGGAACGGCGACTCCATCACCTCCCTGGACAGCCCATTCCAATGTCTGATCACCCTTTCTATGAAGAAATTCTTCCGAATGTCCAGTCTAAACCTCCCGCGGAGCAGCTCGAAGCCGTTTCCTCTGGTCCTCCCGCTGGCTCCCTGGGAGCAGAGCCTGACCCCACCCGGCTGCACCCTCCTGTCAGGGAACTGCGGTGAGGGATAAGGTCCCCCCTGAGCCTCCTTTTCTCCAGGCTGAGCTCCCCCAGCTCCCTCAGCAGCTCCTACTGGACTTGTGCTCCTACCCCCTCCCCAGCTCCGTTGCCCTTCTCTGCACTCGATTGCCGTAACTCGGTGCCGACACGGCAGCGCTGGCCGAGCCCCGACGGAGNCGAATGTCCAGTCTAAACCTCCCGCGGAGCAGCTCGAAGCCGTTTCCTCTGGTCCTCCCGCTGGCTCCCTGGGAGCAGAGCCTGACCCCACCCGGCTGCACCCTCCTGTCAGGGAACTGCGGTGAGGGATAAGGTCCCCCCTGAGCCTCCTTTTCTCCAGGCTGAGCTCCCCCAGCTCCCTCAGCAGCTCCTACTGGACTTGTGCTCCTACCCCCTCCCCAGCTCCGTTGCCCTTCTCTGCACTCGATTGCCGTAACTCGGTGCCGACACGGCAGCGCTGGCCGAGCCCCGACGGAGGGCCGCTCCCTCGGAAGCGAACACGCTCCAGACAGAGCCCGGAGAACGCGGCGGTGCCGCGGCTGCGCCTCCTCGAGCGACCCCGGCTGCGGCGGCGCTGCCGGGCCCGTGACAGCCCCGGTTCGGGCCCGCGACACCGCCTGTTCGGGCCCGCTACAGCCCCGGTTCGGGCCCGGACACCGCCTGTTCGGGCCCGC
>VZTI01000839.1:3200208-3228206 GCA_013397865.1 Struthidea cinerea
GGAGCCGCCCCGCGGGGCCCCGCCGGCCGCCTGGTGAGGGGCGCCGGGGCAGCGGCCGGGCGGGCCGTGAGGGGCCGCGGGGCGCGACTCACCGCGTTCTCCTTCCCCCAGGAAAGAGAGGGCGAGCATCGACACCGAGATAAAGCGCTTCATCGCCAAGAAGGCGGATCTGCTGTTCGCGCACTCGTGGAAACCCAACGGGCCGATCGAGGACACGATCGAGGAGAATGAGGGTGGGTGAGGTGGGGGGGTCACTCTGTAAGGACAGCACTTGAATTAGCGGTAACTTTAAAAACAGGCTTAAATTTTTTCCTATTGATTTTTATAGGTTGTGTGCAGTCTTCCTGTTAGCACCAAAAAAAATTACCATATTTTCACGTGTTTCGTTGTCAAATATTTTGTGATCCCAGGGTGTTGCTTGGCCGTTTGTAACTGGCTGTGCCCTTGTTGCAGAGTGTTACGCTGTCATGCCACCTTTGGAGAGGTTCATGGAGGTGCCCAGGGAGGAGAGGAGAGAGTTGTTCTTCCGTGACATCGAGCGTGGCGATATCGTGATTGGGAGGATTACCTCTATCCGTGAATTTGGCTTTTTCATGGTGTTGATTTGTCTGGGAAGTGGTGTCATACGGGAAATTGCAGATTTGGAAATCACTGTAAGATACAGTTTTGGTCAATACTTCATTTTTATGTGTATTAGTTGCCTCTTGCATCTCTTAACGGAGTGGAACATGTAAAGGTGAAACAGCTTTGGGTATGATGATGGGTAGAGTCTGACTTTGTGGGCAGCTTGTTATACTTTGCTCAGCCAGTGAACACATCTTGCTAGGACCCATGCTATTGGGTTGTGGCTTGATCCATTTGTGGATGAATTTTTACTTGAACCAAGCCATATTTTAAGAATCACAGTTCTGTTGTGTATTAAGCTTAAAATAATCTTTTTTTGGCTTGATCTTGGGGAGGAAAAAACCCCAACCTTTTGCCTTCACTTATGATATTCCTGCTATGCTCTGTTGCAGGCCCTGTGTCCTGTGAGGGATGTGCCTCCTCAAAGCAACCATGGGGATCCTCTGTCTTATTATCAAACTGGAGACCTCATTCGAGGTGAGTAGCTGCAGAAGTTATCAGGAATTGGTTTGTTTAGGGTTTGAGCCATTTCTGTAATTTTATCGTACCCTTTATTGTTTCTGCAGCTGCGCTCAAGGACGTTGACCGTTACCACGAGAAGCTCGCGGTGTCGCTTTACAGTTCGGCTCTTCCACCCAAACTTTCCAGCACAAAACTGGGCGTGATCACCTCTGATGACTTCCCACTGCATTATAAGTAAGGACGTGCTGCTTGGCTGCACTTGCTGGGTGCAGTCAGGGTGTCTGAAGACCATCTCTGACAGGCTGGCTGTCCCTTAAACTTGTCAGTGGGGTTTCTGATTTAATTGGATGATCACATCCTCCTTGTTGTTCCTCTCTTTAGCCTACTTGTGTCTGGACATGTAGGTATGGTTGGCTTTTTAGCTTCTTTCCAAAAATATAAGGAAAGAAAAAGGCAGAGTGAGATATCTGTTGCTTTTGGACTGTGTTAATAAACAAATAAAAAAAACCCAAAATGTTGGGAGACTGGAATATGAATTCTTAGCATTTTAAAATTCCCCTTAGAAGATGGGGACACAGCTATCTGTAATATTTGTAATGTTTTTGTATGTCCTGGAGATATCAGGATGGGTGCCCAAATAGGTTTCAGAAGCTCATTTCGGGTAAAGGACTTAAGGGTGCGTAAATAGCAGGAAAATACGTGCCTGTAGAAGAGAACAGTTTGTGAGCAGTAATACAGATACCATATAGGCATTTTTATTCTAAACATAAGCATGATGAAATAGGGTGTGGAGCCTGAGGTCTCATTTGTGTACATTGGTGCTGTTTTTAAGGCGAAGCCTGGAAGTTGCCAACACAGGAGAGACATTCGAAGAGGTTTTGCATCGTTCCCCAGGATTCGCTAATCCATCATTAGTTGAATATTTAGCAGAAAAGCTGGGACTAAGTGAGTCAAATCCACCATCTTTGCTGAGAAGTCTTCAAATGTAAGTGATTTTTACATTGTTACTCTCCTGTAGCTCTCTGGAGATTATTCTAATCCGTTGAAATAGACTTGTGAGTGGGAGTCCTAGACCACTTTTTACGTTTTGACTTGCATGACTGCAGTGTACATGTCCTTAAATATTTAAAAGCAAACTCCTCTAGAGTAAGAAATTTGCATTTGAAATCCTATTGCTCTGAATAAGCAAGACATCTTAACCACATACAATGTTTGATATCAGATACTTCAGGAATTTATTGTGTACCTTGTCAGCATCTGTGGATTGAAATGCAGGATGTTTAGGTTTCAATATCTTCTAACAGATGTTTATTCACAATGTTTATTTTAGTAGTAGGTTTGACCCCTTTTGTAAAATCAAGTCAAATACATGCAATGATTGATGTTGTGAGCCCTACTTATATTAAGCCCAAAGCAGGTGTGGACTTTGGAGTTTTTGTTAAATGTACTGCAGTTGTTCTGGTTCAGTTCAACACTTCTAGAATGGTTTGGGAAAAACTGGTTTCAGAAATATGAAAGAACAGACCTGACTGGGGGAGAGCAGTACGGCATGGACAAATAATATTTCAGCTTATTTCAACTGCACTTCATACTGTAAGCTTAACTTTGTAGACTCAGACAGCCAGCTTGATGTTTTTATTTGTTTATTCCTTGAAGTAAAAATTTCAGTGAAGAAGATTTTGCCCCTGCCTTGAGGAAAAAGCAGTCTGCATCTTGGGCCTTGAAATGGTATGTGACACTTCTTGTCAGAGCTTGTTCCTAGGTTGGATTGGGTTACAGGTTATATTTCTTCAAAGAAAACACCCATTGAAACACTGCATGTGTAGTGATGTAACCAGGATCTTACTGAAAGTAAACCTATCTGCCAAGTGGGAATGTGACAGACAAAGTCCTGAGATTCAGTTCCAAAATGTGTGTCAGGTTTAAGGGACAAGTTTTTAGAATATATATAATATCCTTACCCATTCTAGAGTTGAGAGCAAGGTTTGTGATAACACCAAGTACACAATTTTTTGTTTTATAATTGAGTATTGAATGACCTCATACTTGTAAAGTCATTTAAGCCTCAAACTGTAGATGCAACAAGTGCACTTGCTGTCTTTGGAAAGTTAAATGGAACAGTAGCCCTGGATATTTGCTGTTGCTTTTACACTATGCAGTGTATTTGCAGCATTGATTAATTGCAGAAAAGGTTGCTTATAATGTTAAGTTAAATTTTAATTTTTAAAAAAAGTCTATAATGAACTGTTCTGAAAAACAACTTATATCAGTTCTCTTTTAGTAAGTTAATCTCTTGGAAAATGTGCAAGAAATATTCAGGTAATATGAAATGTAAAACCTCAGGATATTTGTTTGAGATGAGCTGGTTTCAGTGTGTACCATCTGCCCATGTCACCTTGTGCCATCGCTCTAATGGGGATTTTTAGCTTTGGCCATTATTAAGCCTGTTCAAGGTTAATGGTGGTAGGTCACTCGTAAGTTTGTGCAGAAAATTGCTTAAACAGTAATTCCATAAATGAAAAACAGTGTAATATAGTAGCACTGTCTGCAGAAATGCTCTCGAGTGCCTTAAGATTTTGAATTAAAGACAATACATTTTTGTGGAATTAGGTCACCTAATTGAAATGCCAGTGTGAAGTACACAATAACAAGGTCAGGTTTTATTACCTGTCCCTTGTTTGGAATCATAATTTGTGAGTAACAGAACAATGTGCATAGACTAACTGTACAAATATTTTCTAAATATTTTTTCTCCAGTGTGAAGGCTGGGGTGGATTATTTTAAGGTTGGGCGCCACGTGGAAGCCATGAATGAGTACAACAAGGCTTTGGAAATTGATCCCCAAAATGTTGAAGCTTTGGTAGCACGTGGAGCTCTGTAAGTCTGCTTGTTTCATTGTTTATTCCACTTAGTGAAAGAGAAACATCACTGTTTCACGTGCAACTTTTTGTTGTTCTAGGTATGCAACAAAAGGAAGTCTGAACAAAGCCATAGGGGATTTTGAAATTGCTTTAGAAAATTGTCCTACCCACAGAAATGCGAGGAAATACTTGTGTCAGACCCTTGTGGAAAGAGGCGGGCAGTAAGTGTTGGGGTTGTGGGTTTGGTTGGTTGTTGACAAGTTTTCTCATAGTATTTTTTTTAATACCATTCTAGTGAGGACACAGAATGGCATGTTTCCTTCCTGGTTATGTGTTTAAAGAAAAAAAAGAAGTCCTTGAAAATATCCCTCCTTGTGTAATTGGTTTAAACTTTGTCCTCTATCCCAGTTAAAACCTGGCAAAATATTTGAGATTTAATCCTCGATAATCCTTTTTAGTCCTTCATACCCTTTCACTGGTAAGATACCAGGCTTGCATAAAGTCCTGTGAATTGTTTGAATATATTCCAAAAGGTTGAGGAGTGTTTGTTTGTTTGTTTTAAAAAAAGTTTTGTCACAAAATGATGTTCCATTACTCTGCTGAAATACTGGTGAACCACTCTACTGCAAAATTTTAATTTTGAATATTCAGGAAATAGGTTTCTTTTAAGCCCTGTGTTAAGAAGAGAGAGTATTTTTGAAACTGGAATTGACATTTCAAAGAATAGTGTTACAGGTCAGGATTAGGAGATGATAAGGTCAGAAATACTGTTTCGTGTTGTTAGTGAGGTGAGCTGAGATGATAGAGGGGGTCTCAGAGGAATGCAGTGGTGGTGTCACAGTGCAAGTAAGAAATACTTGCAAATAAGAAAGTCCTGAAATAAGAAAAAGCTGTCGAAATCTGTGTCCTAACTGTATATGAATTATCACTTGAATTTTAGGTTGGAAGAGGAAGAGAAACTGCTAAATGCTGAAAGTTATTATAAAAAAGCCTTAAGCTTGGATGAGACTTTTCAGGAAGCAGAAGAGGCCTTAACAAAACTCCGTAAGCACATGCAGGTGATTCTTTACTTTCTTTTCATATGGTGCTCTCGGTGATAATAAATGAACACCAAAAGTCATATTAAAAGCCTTTGAACAGGGAGGGGTTAAATTGATGGTTTGTCTTATTCTCTGCTTCCCTACTCCACAGTAAATCTTTTCTAGTGAGCATTATGGCTGTACCTACAAGAAGAAAGGTACCTCTTGGTGACTCCACTGTTTTGGGATAGTAAAGACATGCCAGACAGTGGAGACAGGGAAAGAGAAAAGCAGGGATAAGCATATCTCATCACACAGTGTTATTAACGAGGTTAATGTAAAACATTCTGTGAATACAAATGTTCAAAGTGTAAAACACTTCCACAAGCCAAATAAACATTGTTACCATAGTCTGCCAGACCCTTGGTCCTCGGGGTAATTACAGATAGATATCCAGGCAAAGCTGAGGCACAGGGAGCTCACGTGAGAGGGAAATTGAAAGGTAATTTAAAGGAAAACAGCAGGAGGTGGAGGGTGGGCGGGCAGACAGTTCGAATGTCTCAGCTTTCTCCTCTGCTGTCTGGTGGTTTTTTTTCTCTCTTCCCTTGCACGCCGCATGTTTCCCAGGTGAGCCTGCTGGGTCTCTGTGCTAATCTGAGTTGTCATCTTTTCCCTTTTATTTACCTCTTTTGCTTGTGTTGTCTTCCAGAGTGAGTCAGAGTAAAACAGAGCACTGAGGAACAGGCTTGTGTTGTTCTGTGCTTCTGCATGTGAGGATGTACACAGGCTGGGGTAGATGGCCTTAGTCAGCAGTTCTTCAGTTGGTGGAGCCATAATGCTGACAGGATGTGTGGAAACAAGGGGGAAGAGGAGATAGGACAATCTTCATAAAACTGAACTACACCAGAGATAAAGATGTGTATGTTATTTGAGCAGCACCTGCATTTGGCTGCTTTAGAAAGAGGTGTCAGTTAAAATGATGAAGAATATTCTCAGCAAGTAGGAGATAAATGTTACTCCTTTCACATTCTCCTGCAGTCATTGATGCAGCAGATAAAGAACATGACAGCTGTTGTTTGTTGCTATGCATGGCCTTGGCTGCAGTGAAGGGTTTCCTTTATTATAGCTGTTAAGACAGATGCTGAGTTCTCAAAACTATAATCAGACTTTCTGCTCAATCTGAAAAGAGCTACTCTGTAGGGCTATAAGTGGCAGAAATCTGATCTCTTATGGACTCAAGTAGTTTAAGGATTATTTATCTGCTTAGATGCTCTCCTGCATTTACCTGTAACTTAGTACATAAGTCTGATACTGTCCCTGCTATGTAGAATGGCTGAAACAACTCAGTGGTGTGTTTTCCTGTAATACTGATTATGTGTTTTTCTCCAATGCATTTTCCTCTGAACGGAACTGTTGTTGCTGTGTCTGCCGTCTGGTGCTGCTCATCACCACCAAACCCCTGGAACTTGATTTCTTACGTAAACTATGCATCAAACTGCTCTGTGAAATTGTTACAAAACGGTTTGTATTCAAACATGGCCAACTTGAATTCATCTTCAACTCGGTTCTGCCATGTTTTTCTTGTAAACTACAATAATGATGACACTTTCCCTCAAACTCTCCTCTGTGTTTTGGTTGTTTGGGGGTTTTTTCCTTATTTTTCTACATGTTGGTAATATTTGGGATTTTTTGCATATTCTGCCTACAACTTTTGGGCTCCATGCTTCCTGATGTGCGGGATCATGGGTACCACTGCAATGACTGGTCAAATATATTTTTTAATGGAATAAAAACTGCAATATGGTCCTTAAATTTAAACCTGACTGTCACAATGGCCAATGCCAAATAACTGAACAATATTCATTTTTGGTCTGGGAATCCTGGTAAAACATCCCTGGTGTATACATTTGGATGGGGTTGAATGGGGGGAAAATACCTGTGTTAACACTACTAATGTAATCTTTTTTATGATGCTTGGGTTCAAAAAAGAAATCTTTGGAAATGAGGGAGAAACAAGCTGCCAAAGAAGAGAGACAGAAAGCAAAGAAAATAGAAACAAGCGCAGAAAAATTGCGTAAGCTCTTAAAAGAAGAAAAAAGGTAACTGTTCCATTCAGTATTCTGGTTATGTGGCAATAAGTGCAGATGAGACTGTAAACAATCCATCTCAACAAACAGTAAGCTGGGGAGAACTTATCCCTGGGTAAGATGCTTTTCCTTCAGAATGTTTTTGTGGATAGTGTCCTTTAGTGCATGTAACCTTTAATGGAGATATGTGTGGAAGAGAAGTTGGTTAAGGAATACTTGGCAATGTGACATATTTGCAAAGTGTAATGCCATGTTAAACTGGGAAAGTTAAAAGAAAATGTTGAGTGGATTTAATCCTAATTTTTTGATCAAGAAATGACATTTGAAATGGTCTTGCCAGTCAGGCTCAGTTTCTGTTTCCACTTTATAGTCCTAACTGGGGTGTGCAGGTTTTGCTTTCTTTCAGTTTTTGCCTGACACTGAAGGTTATCTCACAGGTTAATTGTATTTTTAGGTTGAAGAAGAAAAGGAAAGTATCGACGTCCTCCTCCTCCTCTTCTTCATCCTCCTCTTCCTCCTCCTCCTCCTCCTCATCATCATCAAGCGATTCATCATCAGATGTATCAGTTTCCTCTTCCTCCTCTTCCTCTGATCACAAGAAACGTAGGAAAAAGCGTTGGCATAAATCTGAATCTGCTCGCAGCTCCAAAAAAAGCTCATCTAGAGCTTCTTCCCGTTATAAAGATCAGAATAGGAAAGAGGAGTGGTATTCCCCTCCAGCTGATACCTCTGCTTCCTTTCTTAACCAAAGTTTTGAAGTGGAAAAGCTGCTGGAAAGGCAGGACAGCGTAGCGTGCCCAAAAATGGAGGTTAAAGAGAAAGACAGACACTGTTCTTTTTCGAGGACTTCAGGTGATGATGAAGACACTTTTGGAGGTAGGTCTGAAGATTCAAGAGATTCTTACAGTAGCTACAGAAATCAGCCAAGTCATAGCAAAAGTGAAAAATACGGTAAACCAGAGAGATTTTTCTCCAGTTGGAGGGGTTCTTCAGGTTCGTATCATAAGTCAGATTATAAACCCAGGATGCATTATTACAGGAGATTTGAAAGGGATGGAGAGTGGAGAGGAGAGCCGTTTAAGAGACATGGCTCAGGTCAAGACAGGTATTACATGTCCCCAGGGTCTGACTATTCTGGCAGGTCAGGGGGGAAGTACAGGTCATATTCTAGCAGCTGCTCACATGAAGGTGACAAAGGTTATTATAGTGACAGGCACCATAAAAATGAAAGTGAGTCTAAGAATAGGAAAAGAAGTTATGAAGAGACTGATAAAACAAAGGAACCAGATGAAGAAATGTCTTTAAATGGTACAGAACAAGCAGAAAGTGGTGTTAAAAGAAACCTGCCTCAGAACTTAGTTAACATATTCAATCAGATAGCTGAGTTTGAGAGGGAAAAAGGAAGTAAGCAGAAGAAACAGTGAAGTACCTGAGAATACACTACTTGGATGAGTGTAGTTATGTGAACTTTTAATTCAGTATCTTGTGAGGAAATACACACAAAGAGTGAGAAAAAGGCAGATTTTTTTTTCTGTATTTCAGACTGTGAAAGAATTCTAAAAGATCATATGGTGGAAAGAGATGGAAGAATATCTTACATAAAATATCAGTTATTATTTAAGATACAAGTTTCCTGTGCTCTTAATTTGAGGTGTTCCTGTACAATATTCTGTCTGGTGGGCTGAAATCCCGTGATACCTCTGGGTGTAGTTAGCTGTGCTCACATCAAATACGCACTTTAACAACAGATGGGCTTGGTTTTTCTTGTCCCTGGGGTACTATTGATTGTTGATATTTTTCTATCAAACTTAACTTCCAGCTATAGAAAAGGGATAACTGAATGAAGTCATGTGCCATCAATGTATATAGCCCATTTGGTCATTAAATTTTCTTAATTTTTCTTAATTTTTTTGTGTCTGAGTTTTTGTGAATTTTGCTGGGATGTTTCTTCTTGGTGCACTGTTACATGTGCTGTCTACTCCATGGAATCCTGCCCTGTCTGTGAAAGCAAGTGTATTGCATGTTCTCTAAGAGTAATGTAAAAAACCCCAACTTGAAGTAGAAGAGCAAGTTTTACAACAGTGTTTATTGTCTAGGTCAGCTCAGTTGTGAACCCTTGGTTTGAGCTTTGGTGGGGTTTTGCTTTACAAGCGCTCGGAGACAGCGGTTGCGTTGCTGAAGAAAAGGTTACACGGTTTACAGGGAGACCTGCAAAGGTGGGTAGCAGAACCACACAATGACAATTGTACTTCAGCTGCAAATTTTCCACGTAACTCCATGGATACAGGTTAGTTGCAAAAATTAAGAAATCTCAACTGGTGTGGCCTTCAAAAAATTACTTAAGACTTCTTGCGTTTAGAACTCCCGGAGGTGCTGCCTCTGCTGGGTGCCTGTGAGCCAAGAGCTGCTGCTTCCTCAGGGGTGGGGATAGGCAAGGTCAGCTCCACGACTTTGGCTGATGAACCCTGACTAAAGGCTGAAGTTTTTCTACTGGGGAATCTGAAAGAAAAAAATTATTAGGGTACAGAAATCCCTGCATCTAAAACTTGAGTAAGGAGAAAGTTTTTATAGAGTCTTCAGCAAGTAGAGACAATTGAGAAGACCTTCAAGATTGAGGAACTCTTTCAGTTAGGGACTAATTTTGCTGGTTTAAATGGGATCTTAAAAAAACCTCAAAGCAACCCAAGTGTGTTAGAACTTACCTGGTAGGAGGTAGTGAGTTCGGTGGGGACTGAGAAGTTTGACTACCACTGGGAGAAGCAGCTGTAGGAAGCTCTAAATTGAACTAGAAAATTTGGAAAGAAAAAACAAGTTGACCTGATGGTTGTATAACAGAATTGGGATATCAGGAGCATTTATAGGGCTTGGCATTTGGAGAGATGTTGAAAGCAGATGAACACTTTCCTGTTTTACCATATTGTGAGTTGTCCTTGAAAGACACTCAGTAATAGGCTGGAGCTCTCACTCAAGATTTTGGTGGCAGTTAACTGGAAAGCTCACCTTGTCAAAGTACATTTGAAAGGCTGCAGTTAAACCAGGATTTGCTTCTAGAACATCAGCTATCACTTGGTCGACAGTTCTGTTGAAGCCTTTCAGTTCACGAAGATGAATGTCTCTCTCTTCCTGTGTGTGTGTTCCACTCTGAGACTGAATTTCTCTGGATAGTCTGGAACACTTAACACAAATATTTTTAAAGCATTGTTCTTGTGAAAATATAACACTTTTTCAGACACCTGCTAAGTTTAACCTGCAGAGTGTAATCCACACTACTACCTATCAATATAAGGTTAGAAGTTCTCATCAATAAATACACAAACCTGTTTTATAACCCTTTCTAGTTTTCGCTTCTGTTCTTCAATGTCTTTCTTCAGCTGCAAAATAAGAGCTTGTTTTTCCTTCTTTTGCTCTTCGAAGAGGGCCTGCTGCTTCTGTACTATATCAAAGTGTTGTTGCATGCTCTGCAAATTCATTTGAACAGTAGTATTACTTTATGAAGCAGTTTATTAGTTTATAAAGCCTTTCACTTTTTGTATTTGTGGAAGGGTCTGTTGTCATTACTACTTCTAAACGTAGCTGAAGCAATTAGTGCTAATGTTAACTCGAAACTTTCTGTCAGTCCAGCTGTTTGGTGGATACAGACCTGGACAAAGCAACTTCCAGGTAATGGACATCACTGTTAAAGGTACTGGTAATGAAGTTTCAGGTGTGTCTTTTAAGATGTATCTCATAGTGGCTACAAACTATTTATGTGGCACCCTACCAACTTACCAGTACAAGCTATACTAAAAAAACCCCAGCATTGTTTTCTGTAGGAAAAGAGGGATGCCTTTGACTGGAATGAATAAAATCAGCTCCATAAGGGCAGCTGGGTTTATAAATAAATAAATAAAAATTAAAAAAATTAAAGGGCAGGAACAGGTTTGCTGCAACACCTCATTATATCCCAGGACTTACTCCCCAATGAAGATCTGTGTCCCTTTTCTTTACCTTAAGAAATAACATCTCTGAAATTAGAGCTATGTCCTGTGGTGGTAGAATAAGCAATAGGAATGATTGTTGACTACAGGCAGTGAGTCAGGACTTAGAACAATTGTGTGGAATATGGCCACGTGCCTTTGCTTTCTTCTGCCTATTAATATTATAACTGAAATGTCACACATCAGAGTTAAGTGTTGCTCTTTCTTAAGGTCCAAGTGGCTTTTTGATACCAGGGGAACCATGAGTGAGTCCTTGCTGTTAAGCCTGAACACAAACTCTTGTTTGCCTGCTTTTAGTGCTCAGCCTGCTAAATTACAAGTCAGCTAAATTAATCCTGTTTAACTGAGGCACCCTCAATGACAATAAAACTGAATCTGTTCAGTTTCAGTTTTTGTATTATTTTAGAAATTTGTATTATTTCAGAAAAATCCTGTGTGGATTTTAATCTGCAGTGCTGGACAGGATGGTACAACAGTGGTGTGTGCTGCACATGAGCACAGCTGCTTTAGTGGCTGCCAGAACAGCAGCTGTCAGTGCATGTGGGAGTCTGAAACTTCTAGCTGTAGCAGCCTAAACACCTGAAGTTTTGGTGTGCCTCAAGAAAATTCAAATAAGCACTCACTTTTTGAAAGGGGAGGTAGAGCCTTCAAAAAATCATATCTTAATAAAAGAGCAGAAAAAAATTGTACAACAATTTCCTATTAATCCTCTAGGATGACTTGCATGGATTTAGCTACATGCTGCAGTCTTGTCTGACTGGAACTTTACTTGTATTTTACCTGGAGGTTTTCCTGAAGTTCCTTGATCTTTCTTTGTTTGTATCTGTATTTTTCATCAGCATCCCTTTTATCCTTTTCTAGTTTCAGTTTTTCCTCAAGTTCCTCACCTGTGATCCCAAACAATGAGGTAGCATTATTGCTGTGTATAATTTCACTTGAACTAAATTCTCATTTGAAAATAAATTGCACTTTAAACTAACTGCATCTCAGAGTATTACTATATTGGGTTGGCAGTATATCAGCGCCTCAGGGTTTGAGGGGTTTTTAAATACTCTCTTACTAATTCCAATACACTGTGAAAAAGTAACTGGCTTCATGAGGGAGAATGTTTTAAGAGCTACTGGTTCCAGAGCCAGCAGAGGGCACAAAAGTTAAATAATAAGTATTGTTTAGAATTTTCTATCTAATTTCTATTTCACATACTTTTCAAGGCAGTCCCTGAGACAGAGTTTTTGTAGTTTCTGTTCCAGTTTTTAAGTACACTCAAGCTGTTTTCCATAGCTACGATTTCTTTTTCAGCTTTGCAGATCTTCGCATCCAAATCATCACCTTCTTGTTGAAGTGCTTCCTTTTCCTGTGCAGCCTGAAAGCAAAACCAGTATTTTAGGTGACTGCAGACATATTGAAGATATTATGATAATTATATAGAAAATATTTATTATACAGCAGCATTTAGGGGTTAAAACCATTTGAACTGAGATTTGGGTGACTAGGGAACTGGAAGGGTTATTTACAGTACTGAAGTTCTTTGAGGTGTTTCATCCACGTGCACTTCATTATGGGTACCTGCCTCTCTGCCTAAGCTCACTTGGTCCTGCCCAGCAGCATCTACACCCTGTACAGAGCAGTCTCTGTGCCTTGCACTGCTGATGTGAACCACAGCACATGCTTCACCTCTGCTTCCTTCACCCACAAAATCCAAGATTTGAGATTGTACGTTATACAACCACTGAGAGACTGTTAGAAGTCATCCAGTTTGGGAGTTAGTCACTTGTAACTCCTCATTGATCTGACCAGTAGATTTAAGAAACAGCCAGCAGGTGAAGTATTTTCTATAGCCTCTTGGAAGATCTGATATGGTGAAAAATCTCCATAGGGGGTAGACGATATTTTATACACCCACAATGACCACATGGCTTCTGCAGAGGGTCTTCTGCTGTCCTGGATCTCACAGTAGCAGAAATACCTGCTACTGTGAAATAAGAAATTTAACAGTTGAGAATAAGAAAAACACAAATGTCAGAGCAAAGCTCACAGCTAAAAGTGTGTGGCTTTAACAGGAAATCTGAGAATTTGTGGAGATCAAAACTAACAGATTCTTGTTCAAGAACCAAGGTATTGCATTATGGATAAAGATTGATTTTCTCTTTTTTCCAGTGAAAACCTGAAGTATATACATAGGTGATTGGTAAGTGAAAGGGGAAAGCAGACATTTTTCAAGGTATAAACCTCATATGGTAAAAAGAAAATCTGGAAATAACTCTGACAGGTAGAAAAACTTAAGGTCACATGAGCCTCCAATAAAATTGTTTTCAGTTAATAGTGGATTATCACTTGACCAGTAATTCTTGTGGTTTTGTAAATTAATGAGCACTAAAGTGAAGTTTTCAAACTGCTCAGAATTAAGGCTCCACATAGATTCTTGTGAAATAATTTTATCATTTAAATAACCAATGGTGTCAGATAATGTAAAACAATTAGACTCAAAGTAGGCAGTAGGCAAGGAGGTTGTCTTAGAGCCCAGGGAAATCTATAGCTTAAATAATTGAATTACAATGAATTATATTGTTAAAGTACCTTAATTACATAGTAGGCCTCACTTTTCATCTCCTCTCCTTCAGGTGGCATGGAAAGAGTAAAAATTTCATATCTGCATTTCAGTCTATCAATTTTCCATAGGCGATCTTGAAATTCAGCACTGATTTGTTTGGGGAGAAAATAAATGGGTTGAGATAATCCCTGCATCCTGGGAGGCTGTGCCACAGTCCTTCCCCAGGTTTACAGGTCTGGCACTTCACTCCCAGAGCTGCCTCAGCTGCCCCCTGCTGATGGTACCTTAACATTCCCAGTGCTGGATCAGTGTGAGGCACAGCCAGAAACAGCCCCAAATCAGACTCTGTGGAAGTATCCAGTAGCTGGGTGATACCAAAGGAAGAAGGCCACAATCTGTGCTCTCAGTGAGCAGTGAAGCCTCAGGCACACCAAATCACTCTAATTCCCGATGTGTGGGGTGTGGTCAGCAGGGCAGTTCAGCTGCTGAAGTGTTCACTTTTGGCTGAATCTAGATACTGGGATTTCTGGGCTAAAACCATCCCAGATCCTTTGCACTGATTATTACAGGAGGGAAACATATTTCTATGTTGTTGCTTTATAAGAGGGTGCATATGTAATGCATGAGATTTAATTTGTTACATAGGATACATAATGGAAAGCTCATCAGTTAAAAAGAAGAAAAAGCTCAGCCAAACAAAACACACCACAAAACAAACGAGTTGTACTGTCTGAATCAAAGAAATTACAGTTTTGTCAAGCAGCTGGGAGCAAACCCTCTTTAAAAGCAAATTTTCCGTGTCATATACTTTGGCATACCTCCAGACACATGGCTTCACATGTCCAGATTAATTTGAAAAAGGCAGAGTCACACACGCAGAGTTTACTGTAAAAAGATGTCTGTGACTGAGGTTTCCTCTCAGTTCTGCTGAGGATCCTCACTCACAGCAAGGCCACTGGTGTCCTGTTCACCGAGGGGTTAAAGCTGCAGCCTGGGGGTCACAGAAGGGGTCTCTTGCTGGCCTCAGCTGTCTTGGTAGATAACTGAGTAAGATTTATTTAATCTGCAATTTCACTAATGGTGAAGCTGGGTAAAATGCTTCTCTTTTTAGCGTGTCCCCATAAAAAATGTACTCAATCAAAGCTACAAGTTCAATTTCTGTAAGAACAGTTACCTCATGCGATGCCGTTCCTGATCCAATAGTCTTATCTGGGAATCCAGCATTGCCTTATGGATCCTGATTTCCTCAGTTCTTTCTGCTATGGCTTTCTTTAACTCCAATTGTTGTTTTTCCAGTGTTAGAACTTTCTCTGCTTTATTACACAGAGTATTTCGAAGGCGCTTCAGTTCTAGTTTTAAGAGATTATCTTCAACCATCATCTCCTAATAAGTGCCAAATGGTATCAAAATAAATCATTGTTTTAATTAAGATTATTTATAATTTAGTAAGTTAATATTTATTCATTATTTTACCTTTAATATATATACAACTGTAAGGTTCATTTTGCTCTGCATTTAAAAATGTTGTCATTTCCTCATTTGCCAACAGTTTAAGATGGTGAGTGTGACAAGGGTAGATTGTTTCCTGAATGGTTTTATACAAATTCATCAGACTTTCTAATTCAGGCTGAGTTTTGGGTTATTAGACTTTTCCTTCTACAACTTTTTCAGTTTAGGTGGTTCCAAATAAAATAAGAGACCTTACAAGGAGCTTTCTGGAGCAGTTAATATCTCACTTGAACCATTAAAACTGTCTTGGAGTATATTCTAGATTCTGTAGGCCTGCAAATCATGTTACATGAGCAAATTTTGTGTATACCAAAGCATACGAAAAGCAGCAAGTGGTGAACTTCACTAGCATGGAAATACTTTAAATCATTCTGTTAAAATCTCGTATGATCCCAAACTTGACCAATTTTTATCTGAGTACTTTTAGGTCATCAGCTTCTTTTGTTCCCCTGAATTTCATCCCCAAAGAAAAGTTCCGTGTTCAGGGAGGGAGTTTTCATTGAAGAGGAAGTGCACCAGTTAAGTCAAAGGGAAAACTCTTTCCCCTGCTACTTAGACTCTGCTTTTTTCTACTATGTTAGTGCTTCCTTTAGGAAGGCTAAAGCTTACTGCAGAAAAAAAATTATGCAATAATTGGAGGAGTGGGAACTGTTTGTATTTTTCTGCTTATCAAAATGTGGGGAAAGGATTTACACTTTGTTTCTAATTCCTTAAATTGGAATATAAATTGATTCAAACCATCTGTTAGAAAAAAATGCTTACAGTGTAATAACAATACTGTGCCAAACCTATTAGTAGGCATCACAGATTGAGAGCAGAAACTCAGTGTTATGTAGAGACATCCCTGAACAGTAAATATATTTTCTATTTTAAAGGCAATTGTTTCTCAGGGGAAAAAACCGCAACATCCACTGATGTGGTGGAGATTGTGGTATAGCTAATGTGGGATTAAACTGAGACTTCATCAAACTTCATGCTGTATAGAGAGGAGAAGCAACACTTTGCATAGTAAGATAATAGTGATGAAGATGACTTCAAAGTTTGGGAAGGAAGTGTAAATTAGAAAACTACAGAAAGGGTTCTTATGAATGGAATGATGTAGCACTGTGGAAGGCAGATGACACCCCAAACAAACCAAATTGTCCTGTATTAGTAAAATTGTAAAATAATACTGTACCTGCTTAATGTGTTTTGCTTTTTTTAACTCCTGAAGCGATCTCTCATTGAAAAGAGTTAGTTCTTCTATCTTCTCTATCAAACCACTTGCTGCTTCTCTTGTCTTATCAATTGTTCTCTTGGTGATTTGGACATCATTCTGTTTCAAAGTAAGTTATATTGAACTTATTTCAGTGAATGTAAATTGCAACAAAAGCTACCAGTTAATTTTAAATGAGATGTATTTAAGTCCTGGAACCAGGAACCATCATCATGATGTGTCCATATGCTGCTCTGCAAACTGCATGGCATGTCCTCGTGGAGAGTGCTGCACGGGGTCTTTGGACAACTTCAAATGCAACTGTACTTAATGAATTTATGAAAAATATAAAAGTAATAGCTTCACAAAACAGCATTCTCCTATTTCTGCATGGGCCAAATGATAAACTCAGACATTTGCAAGCAGTCAGTCCCATCTTGATGAAATCTCAGCTTGTCTTTCCAACATTCAATGCTTGTCTTTGTGCTAAGGTGTCTCACTTGGGCAGTAATAATCTATTTTTCTGGAAGCTATAGGAATATATGAAATTTTCCACATGGGTTACGCAAAGTTCAGATAACCTTTAGTCTAATACCAACTTCTTAATTACTAAGACCCAATCTACTTAATCCACTGAGGTTTCTAAATGATACACAGTCAAAATTATGTTCTAAGGAAGTTACCTGAAGTTTCCTGCACAATGACTGTAGAACATCATATGCCTTTTTCTTTTCTTCTAAGGTTTTCTTACGTTCAGCAACTTTTCCTTCCAAAACTTGTTTTTCTTCTGAATTAACCTCCCCTTCTAACCGTGACAGCCGTCTCTGTATTTGCTGAATATAAAAATCCTGTTAAAATAAATTTAAAGAGAATTAATAGTCTGAGATAAGCAAAAAACTTGGATCTAAGTGTTGGCTTTATGACAGTCACCCAATTAAGCTATTGTTTTTATAATAGTTTCTGGCTTATAGACCTCATTAGCAAAATATCTTAGATGACTGATGAGCAGTGATGGTTTGGGGTAATCTTCTAGAAGAGTAACAAAGCACACTCAGCACAGGCTGCTGTAGGGAGGCTTACAATGGAGTTGCCATCTTGTTGCTACCAGTGGATGCTGATATAAAAGAGCAGATTTTCAAAGTGGTGCATAGGAAATATGCACATAATCCAATTAGTAAATAACAGGATTTTGGCATGTACCTCTTGTATTGCTTTAAAAATATACCCTGAGGTGTCTGTGGTTCAGAGGGATCAAAGTAAAGAATGGATTTTAGGAATTAGTGGGAAAAGCAGCTGATCCAAAAAAATAATGAAACACCCAAGTACAAAATGTAGGTGATACTTTGGCAAGTTTCAGTAATTTCAATTTCATCTGCACATCTAGAGACAGAAATAAATGCAGACTTCAAATGATACCGCATAACATTTCCAAAACAGAAAACCATTACAGATTACAGAATTCAAGCAACGTGCTATCAGCAGACTTAAGAAACAATCATAGTATGAAAATACTGTAAAACATTTTACCTGGTCATATATGAATCCTTGTTGTTTTAACAGATCTGTGTCAAGTTTGCGCAGTCGACTCTTGAGATTTTTAAGTGATTTTTGACCTCCCTCAATTTCTGCCAGGACAATCTTCTCCTTATCCCTCTGCCCTTTTAACTCCTGAGTCTTCTTGAAAAGTAGGTCCTTTAACCTACTCATTTCGTTTTCTTTTTCCTGGTGACAAATTGATCATTAAGTAGAAGAAAGAAGTAATTAATCACATCAGAATTGATTTCTGAAGAATTATTTGCTTTTATTAATCATATATAGAAAAAAATATACTACTATATCCATTAATATGAACATGGAATTTTGTAAGTCTTCAAAATGGTTGGCAAAAAAAGTATTTGACTTTTGAAAGAGAAAGTAGTATTTTTTATTCATTTCTTAAAAATCTAATCCTACCCTACAATTACATGACTTTTTATCCCAGTTATAGGAATGCTACTCTTTTCAGCCTTTAAGAAAACTAAATTCCTGTCATTCTTTTCAAAAAACCTCCTTACTGCCTCCAGCATCTGTGAATATTTGAGAAATATAATAACAGAGCTTTTCAATGGTTTATTAAATCTTGTCATGCTGTGTGTGCACATGTATGTACGTGTGTGTTTATCTAAGATGGAATAATTCTGAAAAATTACACCTTCTAAAATCACTTCCTTTTTCTCAGATGTAAGTTGCCATTAACACCTAAATCAGTGCAGGAAATGAGGGTTTAGTAGGATAAAAAACAATGCTGGACATTTCAGGTAACCTGAAATAGACTGAAAACAATGAAAATTGAGATTATTTTCTATTTATAACCCTAATAAGGAAAACAATTTTATTCTTTCCTTCCCTCCTTCTACCTCTCCCACGAAAGTAGCCAAAGACCTTCCAAAGCTCAGGCCATTGAGCATGCCAGTTTCCTGTGAGGTACATCCTAAAACAAGTGATGTGATTTCCCCTTCTTGTTCCAAAGGACTCATTTACATTTAGCTCAAGTCTGGTACAGAATTTGAAGATGTACATTTAAATTAATACACAAAACACCTGAGAACTCACTTTTCTACACCGATTGTTCTTGATTTAATATGTATGTAAGCATCTTGCTGGCTTAAATAATGGTGAAAGAATTTAATGCCTTCTCTAAGGGTTTGTAATCACATTGCACATTTTACCCAACAGAATTTTTTTGTAGTTGAACTTGATGTAAATGCAATTCCAAATTCAAAACTCAGGATGTAAGAAGCAAGTGTAAGTTTAATATGAAATTATTATGGACTGTAGCACACGTCAGTGAGCTTTGCATCACGCCTGAACAAAGGAACTTTCTTCTGGAAGCAAACTGGTTTTTAAGCATGTGCCAGATGCTGAGCTGTATTTCTGAAGCTAATGACAACGATGAATTCATCCACTGACACTGGATCATGATTTGACCTTCACTTCATGGTCTTTATAGCATATCTAAATTAATTTATTTAACAGAAATTGTTGCTCTCCCTTTAAGTGAGGTTGTTAACAGAGATAAGACATTCAATAAACTTCACGGTGCAACAGCGTTTTGCCACAAACTGAAGAGGGAGAAGTACCACAGAACTAGAGAGCAAAACAGTGACATTTCATCCACATTGTTCCTGTAAATATCTTTTCACAGTAAATTAACAGATGCAGCAAATAGCTATGTGTGTCCAATGGTGATGGAAGGGAGGCTTCTGACTAATACAGACATTGTTGAAGAACAGTTCATCCTAGCTAAAATATTCCCCTGGAGCTGTGGAGCTGCCAAGCTCAATGTCATCTTAGGTTATCCACCACAGACATGAGTAAAGAAACCCTGCTAAGGCTTTAGCCACCCTGGAAACTGTCTTAAGGGGAAGCAAATGAGGTTTTCATTTGAATGAAATGCTACACCATTACAACTTGTTTTTAAATTATCTGAAAAGCCAAAACAGTAAGGCCTGTGATTTAAGAAACTCCCTATAAAGGAAAGACATCCCATCTCTAGTTTCTGAAAGTATATTTTAAATGTGTGAATAATGCCCCGGGAGTTAAAAAGTTTGACAAATAACATTCAATCTACTGCAAGGCATTATTTCACATGCATGATACAGGAAACACAAAACAGGGAAGAAAAAAAAGCATACAGTGGTATGCACAGATATAGCTTTGCTGCCAGTTGTGTGGGACACCTGCTGTCACATTAATTTAACCTGGTCATTCTAGAGCAATGAAAGCTTCAGCATATCCAGTGCTCAGTTGTCCAGCAAAAGGTAAAAAAAAAATTTCTGTCATGTTCAGTCAGAAGTTAAGTAGTGAAAATACTTTAAGAGAATTAGTAGCACAATGACAAAAGAGTATGAGAATTTCGTGAAATAAAACAAATCTTCAGAAGATTGCGTTCCAACACTGCATTTATTCAAAAGCCCTTTACAGCTTATCAGACGATAATGAATTTTTATTCCTATACTTAATTTCCAACCTAAAAAGTGGGTTTTTAATTTTATGTAAGTATTATTAGGCATGTTAAAAAAATAGTCACCTTATTATAGCTTGTATATGCCACTTCCCAGATCAAAATCTTTATTCACAAAAATGAAAGCTAAAGTGAGCCAGTCATTATTTAATAGCCCACAAGTTAGATGTGTCAGAGTATCATGTAGTAGAATTAAATAATGAAGAGCAGACTAGGCCAGCCAAATCTGATTAAAAGATTCCTAAATATTTTTTAATATTTTTATGCGATTTTTGTTTGCCAAAATCACAGCTCTTTGCAGGTTTATAAATTTTGGTGGTGTTTCACTAGAGCCGTGAAGTTTTTGGTCGCAGTGTTACTGAAAAGTCATCCTGAAAAGATTCTCATTCTTTAACAACCTTACTGATGGGTATCATAATCCTATATTAATATAGTCTGAATTAGTAGGATCATTTATTTTCCTCCAGAGTTTTCTCAGCACAGACATATCTACATGCAAATTACTTCAGTGTTTGATGAAATAGCTACATGTCATATTAATACTTTCATTTAATTTTGATAGAAAATTCTAAAATTAAAGCAATCATTTAAAATTATAAAGCTTGCAAATACAAATGACTCCTCATTTATAGAAACCACGAAAAACATTTTTACCTCGACACTTTTTTCTTCTTCTTTCAATATTTCTTCAAACCTCAAAGCTTTCTCTTCTGAACTGAGTGACTCCTCAATCACAAGCTTCAGTTTATTAGAAAGACTTGCATTTTTTTCATTAAGAAGGTGTAATCTAAACAAAATGACATAAGTTAAATGTAGGTTGCCTAGACAATGCTGCCAAAAGGAAGCAGCAAATATGACTGAGCAGTTGCCACAGTCTGAACTTCAACCTATGATAAGCAAGGCCCTGCTTTTTTTCACACCCTTTAAAAACAAGGATTACCAGGATTATCTTGCCTAAATCACCCACTGCCAAAAATTTTGCAGAACATGAAGTAACCAGAAAGTTAGAGGCTTCAGTCATCAACATTATTTAAGGTTCTTTGCTATCTCAAGAATTTGATTGTATTACTAATCCTTACAAATTATATCTTTAAAGGTCTGTTTCTTACCTGGCTTTTTTCCCCTGAATGTCTTTCTTCAGATTGGTTACTTGTGTTCTTAAAGATTCTAGATCAGAAGCAGTTCTGTTCACAATGGATTTCAAAGCCTGCAGCTAATAAATTACAAAATCAAGCAACTGAGCTCGTATTTACTATGGTACATGTTAAGATATTTAAAATTATATTTTCCTACTTATTGGAAAGTATTCCATTACTTTTAAACAGTGCTCTCCAAATGAGGAGTGCTGCAAATTCTGAGGCACTATAAATTGGCCCAGCCAGTAAATGCAATAGACTAATTTACATAGTATGAGTACTGGGAGAAAAAAATAATTAAGAACATAGAAAGAATTATAGAGGTGCTGGGGGCTGCAATTCTCGTCCAACAGCATCTGTATGAGTGGAACCATGGTTTTATAGTGCACAGCTGACATTGCTGAGGTTCTCTGTGAACATGCATAACCTTATATATCTAATAAACATTTCTATGTCAAAATTTGCTGGACACATAAAATTATTTTGATTAAGACATCACTGTGACAAAAATACACAGATATTTAATTTGCTAAAATATACGTGACAGCATATACTCATTAAACAGGATAGGAATACTTCACAATCAGTAGCTCTTTCATCTTCACAGTATCACTTAACAGCATAATTGTCTTCACTTTCACAGATGAAGAAACCTGATCAAGGGCATGTATAGCAAGTTTCTTAGAGGTCACAAGTTGTTGGCTGAACTGTCTCCTTCTTTCCTTGTTTCTCACATGCATGCCACAAATGCTCTAATAACGGGAGACTGTTCTATTATCCCATCATGGAGTATTAATTATGGAAAAACTTCAAGCAAGAATCTCACAGCTTGAGATGAAAACCGGCCAATTCTACAAACCCTCAAGCTTGCATGAATTACAGGGTAATCTAATCCCCTACACCTTGTCTGAGCTACCTACAGTTTAATTAGGAGATCAGTCTATGAACCACCTGCTACAGAAAAGCTATTCAAAATTAAGGCAACAGCAGATGCAGGGTTTTTCAAAAATCACCAAGAGTAGGCCAGTGTTACCATTTTCTTGTTGAGAAAAAATTTACTCAGGTAATGCAAGTGTATCTCTTCTCAGCAGAGCCATGAAACTGGAATTACTTCTTAAAAACACTTCTACAGGCATTGAGTAATTAAGCAGTGCAGCTCATCCCCAGATTTAAGTGCAGAATAAGTATGGACAGCATCAAGCATGGCTTGTTCACAGGGCAGCCCTGTCCTACTGCCTCTTGATTAGAAAGCCGTGTGAAAGCACTGGGTGTTTTCCCCAGGAACTGTAACCTGACTACAAGGCCCACCAACACACACTTCTGAGAGCACAGGACAGGAATTGTTTGGAATCTGGAAGAGATTTCTCTCATCTTTATGCAATACTGCAGTCTATGTATGCTAAAAGAAAGAAGCCTCCTGAGGCATCTCACAGTGTTAGACCATTTAAGAGAAAATTCATCCATTTCACACCTACACAACAGAGAACACATTCCAATCTTTTCACCACTCTCAATGACAGGATTAAATTGAGGGTTCAGATCCCAATAAACAGGAGTAGGCTGAGAAAAGCAACATTTTGTTGAGTTATTAAGAGTCTAGTATAAAACCAGAGAAAAGGAAATGCTATTCCTGTATTTCCTCCATCTGGTCCTCAGTTATAGTTTCAGTCTGTTTTCCTGAACTCTTTGGTCACCCTTACCTCATCCTGCAGCTGAGTCCTGCGAGTATCCTGAGCCTGGTACTCCTTTCGGAGGTTGTTTGCTTCCCGCTCAGCAGAAGAGATTTTCTTTTCATATTCCATATTATTAACAGTTTCATTTACCAAAAAGGAAGTCTTCTCTCTCAGCAAAAGTTCTTTGTTTCGGATCTCCTGTTTTATCTCTGCAATTAGCTATCAGAATAAAAACATTTCAGATTTGCTTGCATTAGTTAAGATCTGTTAGATTAACAAAGGGTGCAATATGAAGATCAATTCCTATCATGATTATTATTTGCCTGAGACAGTCCAGTTATCATTCTTAAAATTACTTTATTCCATGGATGCATCACACCAAACACTAAAATTGTTTTGGACTCCAAACTTCCAAAATATTCCACTAATTTAAAAACAAAAAGACACTGTAAACTCTTCTGAAAATAAAATAATTATTGATTGATTGAATTGGGAAAAAAAAAGCTAAGCAAAACTTCAGGTAGACTTGAAACAGATGAAATTAAACAAGAATATTACCAGCATTAGTGATGCTTACTTTACCTGACAGGTTTATAGCAATTCAGTGAAAATTGTGCATTTTGAAAGTTCAAGTAAAGCATTAGCTACTCATAAAATTATATTGTAGTTTAAAAAAAACCCCAAAACAACAAAACAACCCCAAAACCTAGATATGGATCAGTTACAGCAGTTTTACCAAAGCACAATGATCAATCTCCTGATCTCTTTTTTGCATCTGTTGAATTGCATTCTCCCACTGCCTGATGACTTCTTGCCTTTCTTGATGAACCCTGCGAAAATCTTCAGCTGCTCTGTCAAGCTCCATCTGTTTAAAAGAAAGCACCCCCACGATTTCTGACGTTAAAAATGTCACATAGAAACAAGGGATCTCTGAGAACCTTAAGCACAAACCTGAGCTGTCATGGTTTCTGTAAGCTCATTATCCAGAGCTCTGCGCTTCTGATTTGCTTGCATGGTCAACTTTTCTATTTGAAGGGTTAATGCCTAAAATGAAAGGATATGATAATATTTGAAAATGAGGTATCTGAAAATAAATAGATCACACCGTATAAATTCTTGAAGCCCTGCTACAATTAGGGGTTGAATTATTGGGTCATCAATTTTATTGTGTTTTAGAGAACAAAAAATTGACAGCTTAGCCTCCCAAATTTTCAGTGAATACAAGTGGCCATAAGAACCAGAGTGCAGGAAGGCCAAAGTAACCCTCCACTGTGTGTAAATGTGTGTGGGGGGTGTCCATGGCATACAGCAGTGAGACTGTTTGTGTAAACTAAAGTTTTTGGGTTAAGTATTTAATGAGTGAAAACCAAATTTCTCCTCACTGTATTTAAAGGCTAAAAAGAATCATAACCAGGGTTACTTATCTGTACATTAATAATACACTCGGGAACTCACCCGTATAAACTCTGAGCTTTTGACTGGAATCTCTCTTTATACAGATAAATATATTTATATCTTCCATTATTCCGGGTAGCTTTACTGAAGTAGCTGTACTTTCTTCTCAGCAGTATTAACAAATTCAGTTCTAAAGGGGAATCCTCCACTATTTGTCCAAACTTGGTGTGAATTTTTGAACAAACTCCTCTAATTCAGTGGCACTGTTTTCTAGACTTTATTATGTATTTGTGCACCCTCTCAAAAAATTTAAACCTAAATTTTACCCAGATGAACAAGCAAAATAATGTCTTCAAATTATGCTTCTCATTGTTGTAAAACCTGTTCTCTCTGAACTTTAAAATGAGCCTCATATGGAATTGTACTGTTGTGCTAAATGGAAACCAGTTTCAAAGCAGTGTTGTACAAAATCTTGTCTTCCTTTTATCTGAGTTGATAACATAACAACGTCTTCAAGTGATAAAATGGTTCTCCATTTGGTTTCTGAAAATTGCTGTCTTTTCTACTTACTCCTAGTTTCCCTTCATCTTGCTGGGCATACTTCTGGATTGCAATAGCATCATTATCTGTACGATTTAATTCCTTTATCCAGCTCTCCAGAAGTTCCTCATCACAGTTCATCTGTTGTTTTAAGTTTTCCAGCTTCTTAGTGGTTTTATTTATAGTGTTCTAATGAAATAAGAGAAAATTAAGGGTTCAATATCAAATGTCTAATATTCATTGAATAGTAATCAAAGCAACCAGTTCAAGCTACTGTAACAATTCTACCCACATCTTGTCCACAGAATTGATAGTTTTCTTTTTTATTAATTGTGTGTTATACTTGAGGAATGCTGTTGGACATCCTGGTCTTAAAGAAGAAACAAGAGAGTAGGTTGCCACAAATTTAAAATGCAAATTATTTTAAACAGAAAAGTCAACCTCTGGCAAGATATATCCATATGCAGAGTATTTGTTCCACACAATAAACTGATCTGAGGCATCAAAAAGTAAAGTTTCTCTCTCACTCATTAAGGCCGAGTTGTTAGACCCTTATCCTACATATCAATTTTCAAATGTGACCTCTTCACGTGACTGTGAAGAGACTGCCTGACACAAAAATGAGAGAATCTAGATCCAGCTGAATAGTGTGAATGTCTTCATCTTGCTACCCATTCTGAGAGACTGGAGATTGCAAACAGCCTTAATCAGAAGAAAAAGCGCAAATAAAAAAATTAAATAATGAATAGAAAGAAAAAGAGACAGTTCCAAACCCAGAAACCACCTGTGATTGGGTAGCATTAGATTACTTTGTAACTTAAAACAAATTTTTGATCTTGAAATCATGACATAAGCTTATTTTATGTAGAGAAGGTTTTCCATTGACGATTTAATTTTTAAACCATTAAGAAAATACATGTGAGAATTAGAAATATGATGACATGGATGTGTGGCTGTGTATCTGGCATTAAGAACAGAACTCTTTCAAGATCTAATTCATATTTGCTAAGTCTTGACCAGTCTATGCAAGGAGACCCTCAGTGTCACTCACCTATACAGGGAAAAGCCCATCCAGATCATCTACTACAGTTTATAAGCTTTAATTATAATTAGCTATTCTTGACTTATACTACTGTTGCTGTATGTGCAAGTGAGGACAAGCCATAAAATTCCGCTGTATAGGTGTTCTCTTCCAGAAATTTCAAACCTTACTTCTTGAATGTTCTTCTTTTGTCTCAAGGAAGCTATCTCATCTTTCAGTTGTTTAATGTCTTTTTTGAGACGTCCATATTCTCTCTCAGCAAGGGCTTTAAAGTGATGTTCAGTTTCAATTTCATTCTCTTTGGCTTTGTAAAGAGACTGCAGAATAATAAAGTTCAGTATTTTACAATAAACAAAAGGCATACATCAAAAAACCTTTTTTTTTTACATACAATCAAATCCCAAGTCAGACGTGGTGTGGTTTCACCATGTAAATGAAGGAATTTTAAGAGAAAATTCATTGGTTTGATTTTAATATCTCAAATACACATATGTGTACATATATATGTATACTTATGTATACATGTATCTACCTTGTATCAACTATCCACAGATCAACCTTTTATAGCCCTAAAAACTCAATTCTAAGATTTTTTTCACCCAAGATTCAGGATCTTAAACTTCCAACATCAAAATCTTAGTCTCTTGATCACCACTGACTTTACATCAGATTCAGGAGGCACAGCAAAAAAAAATATTTTATTGCTCTGTGCTGAGACAGAGCTCCCCTGCTGGCCTATAGCAGTATCAATGTAATGTTTAATCTTTCTTTCTTTTGATTCAAATTAAAACTTTAATCTAGCACCAAAAAAATTAAGAAGTCGTTCAGCGGCAGGGGAGTTTGTTAAGACTTTTTCACCCAGGATATTTTATCTGAAAGGTGTAAATCTTTGTCTCAAGACTCTTTAGAAACCTAAACCAGCCCTTTTGGTCAGTTAATTCAGAGTGTGAGTAAAGACTTAGATCTTGACCATCTCACTCCATTTTTCATGTCTGTGAATTAAGTCTTCACCAGCATTTCACAACTAATTCTTCGCCATTATAAAGAGTACAAATTTATTTTTCTCTTTCACTGGTGTTTTCCTTGACCAATTTTTTTTTTTATTAATACCTACAAAAGTCCCCGTTCAGGAAGAATTCTAAAATGCAGCCTTCCTGGCTTTTTCCTAGGTACAGTAATTTGAATTTGGATGGTCTTAATGACCATCAAATAAAATCACTGAGATACAGAGTTTAACTTTTGTTTCTTGTGGAAATCCTGGAATAAAGGCCCAACAAATCTCTAACAAAGCTGGCAAAATATACAGGGACACCTGCCATAGAGAGATACTCAGGTTACAGGTCTGTTTGACAAAACAGATCTGTTAGAGGTGGCATTTACCTGAGAGAAGGTTATCTCTTGTCTTACGTTTTTCAAATGAGATGTCATTGCTTCTATGCGCTCCTCAAAGTTGGTCAGCTCATTCTGCAGGCTCTCTTTTTCCTTTAGCATCTTCTGGAGCTGTTTAAGAGTTAGAATCATCAAGTTACTGTTTGCAGTTGAGTGCTTATGACCTGCAACTACCCAAAAATAGTCATTGCAAGTATTAATGAAAAAATAACATAAGAAGTAGCTACTACATTCCTCCAAAGCAGTGAAATGAGGGATTTCAGGAGAAAACCCGGAGCTTTGCTAAGGGAACGCACAACTCGCACTGCTGCTCCCCAGGGGCTCGGAGGATGCGGGTGCATGGGTCCCACGCTTGGAGGCGGGGATCTGCCTCCTGATTCCCCAGGCAGCTCTGCGGAACTCGTGGGATTTCCATCCATCCATCCATCCATCCATCCATCCATCCATCCATCCATCCATCCATCCATCCATCCATCCATCCATCCATCCATCCCTCCCTCCCCGGCCCCGGGGGAAGGGCGGTGTCCTCTCCCTG
>VZTI01000839.1:3228213-3267692 GCA_013397865.1 Struthidea cinerea
GGCGGCCGCGGGCCCGCGCTCACTTCGTCCTCCAGCGCCTTGTTCTCGGCGTTGGCCACGGGGATGGCAAAGCCGGGCTCCCACTGCAGCTCGGCCAGCACCGAGGCGGCGGAGGGGCTGTACAGGCTCTCCATGGCCTGTGCAGAGGCGGAGGGGCCGCGCAGAGCCGGGGCTGCGGCAGGGCCGGGGCTGAGGCGGCTCTGGGCGCCTGGCAACGGCGGCAACGGCCGGGAGGGGCCTCGGGCGGCACCGCCTCCGNCTGGGGCGCGCCGGTCCCGGGGCGCGGCTCTTTGCGGGTCACCGGGCCGGGAACGGGGCTGTGCCGTTCGTGGCCGTGCTGCAGAGGAGGGTGTCGGCCCCAGAGCCGCTGGCAGCGCCTCAGAGCCCCGCCGGCTCCGCTGCCAGAGCCGGCCCGAGCCACAGCTGCCCCGGGACTGGGGCCGGCACAGGGGCGGCTCATCTGCCGCTGGGGACACCAAATAGGTCTGGGGCTGACACCACCTGCCACTGGTGACACTGACTGGCACGTGTCTGGGAGGGTACACTGTACATGTCCTGTTTCTGAACAGGCCTTTGGCACTGTCTTCACAACGGGTGGGTTTCCTGAGCCACGCTGCGTTCAGGTGGCCATAAACACTAATGCAACGTCCTTGTGAACTTGCCTGTCACTTTTTGAACCCATCTGTTCTTCTGGGTTGCAAATTACTCTGTGCCATTGAGTTCCACCATTCACAAAGAGAGACAGACACAACACTCTTGGCGGGAATCATAGAGTCATTGAATGGTTTGGGTTGGAACAATGTATGGGGGCAGCAGTTTCTTAAAAATAAAGGAATGGTACAGGGTTCAGTGCCTCAAGCTACTTGTGAAAAAAATATAGATGTCATGGGGAAGATCTTTTTTGTCTCTTGTCTTACCTGGCACGGTTGGCTGCGGATGCTTGTAAGAAGTACTTAATAATATTTTTGAAGAATCAAGGAAAATGTTGTATCTTGAGACAGTAATTGGCAGCGAGCAGCCTCCTGCCACCTTCCTGTTTGCCATCTGGGATGTATGAAGTTGTGATGGCCAGTGTCCTGTGTTTTGATCTTGCTGTACACTTTCCCAGTCTGCAGTTCAGTGATGATGTGTCTGGTTGTGAGAATGATGTGCTGAGTACAGTTAGTGTCTTCCAAAGGGGCATGGGATAATTGGACCTACATTACCAATGTGGGCAAGACAAAGATGCAGATGATCTGCAGGAAGATGAAAGATAGCTGAGATATATGACCTTTAAGAAGGGAAACTTCTATAGGCAGAAAACTCAGACTTAAGACATCTATATTCCTGATTCTAGCATACATGGAGGACACTTCTAGAAGATGGACATGTGTAGACAGGTGGCTTTTCAAAATGAAATCTTAGGACGAGCAGCTCGCAGCACCGTGTCAGAAATGGGGATGAGCACAAAGGGGTCAGTGCAGGGGTGATGCAGGGGTGTGATGACAAGGAGGGAGCCTCAGCTGCTTGGACGGTGCCGGGTGAGCACGTGGCCTGTGGAGGACTGGGCCTTTTGACCCCCTCAAGGGTCGCGTGCCAAGAGCCACCTATTGCAGAGTGCAGCGAGGTGACCTGGCTCAATGAAAGGTGGAATTCCAAAGACACTACAAGCTACTAGAAAGACAGCAGAGACTACAATGGCACATCCCTGTGTACATATTAAGGGCCCCTTCCTTTCTTACCCAAAATAAGGACCACCTTTTACTCACTGTATGTGAAGAATAAATGCAACTTGCCTTGCAGGGGTTTTAAATTGACACCTGTTATTCATTGTGGCATTGCAGTGATGAGCACCTGATAATCTTGTGTTATCAAAGCAGAGCTTGTGTGTGAACGAACATGAGACATATAGTGCCTGAGAAGAAGAAAGCAAATTATTGGAAAACTGTTATTAGGTGAGCAATCAGTCCTGTTCACTAAGCGAGACTTCCAGTGAAAAAATGGTCATTTATAAACATGTGCCTTAATGCGTGCATGAAAGAAATCAAATTAAATCAACCTTAATGCAGTTAGTTAAATTACATACCAAACTTCTGAGTTTTTGTCATCATAAGTGTACTGTTCACATATTTTTGAATCTGGATTTATACATAGTGTCTGAAAAGAATATATGAGTATATACGAGCAAAGAGTATTTCACAATTTTCATGGAAATTCCACCCCCCTCACTTTCTCTTGCCTGACGCTGACTAAACAAATCTCCATGATATGCTTTTGTTCGTGTGGTTTCTCCCTTCTCCTGCCTGTGGAAATGTGTTCAGTAAATGCAGAACTGTTTGCCAGACGTGCTAATCCACCAGATGGTGCTGCTTGTCTGTGGATTCAGGGGGGTTTGGTTGGTGTCTCTTTTTAAAATAGCACCAGTCAGTTATCGGTTCTTCAGTTAAAAGGGAATATAAAATTCCTGTTCTTATATATATATATATATATACACAGAAGGTTGTTTTGTTTTATTTTTTTTTAATTATATCTCTTATTTTTAAAGGTGTTAGAGGAACAGAAGTACTTTTAATATGACAAACTGTTTTCTTGTTAACATTCCTTTTAGGTTGAATTTTCACTTATGCAGACCACTGTGCCCATTTGTCCAAAAGACTTATATGAAAACCTGCTGTTTCTGGCCTTTAAAATACTTAAAGCTCCTCTTGTACCCATTAAAAAACATAATTTTCATTTGTTTATGCCCAATCTCCTTAAACTGTTATCTGTGTGAAAATAAAGATTTCAATTATGGATTTCTTTCTAATACATGATACTTTTGTTACATAAAATATGGGAAAATATCTTTTCCTGACTGTACGTTTAAGACATCCTCTGAAAAAAGACTCATTTAAGGGATTATTTGATTATTTATAACTAACCCAGTATAGCCAGTTGGTGTCAGTTAATCATTGTTTATAATCAATTTCCCATGTGAACTCACAAGTGGAAGGGTGTTTGATAATGGGATGTAATGGCCCACACTGTATTCTCTCTTTCAGATGGGTGCACTAAGGCTGCTGGCACAATGGAAGAAGCAAAAATAGGAAGAGAGATTGAGGGGACCACACAAGTGAGTGTGAGATCAGGACATGCAGGAAGTCTGAAGGATGGAGGATCTGGCATGATAACAAGTGAAGTATTGACTAAAAACCCAATGTCTTCATTGAAAGCTGGATCTCTTGGGTAGGAGAAGCACAATTGCATGAAAAGGAGAATTGCGTGTAATTTAGGTCTGATGTGTTATCAGTTATGTTTACTCTATTGATAACCAGTGAATGATATAAATCAACAGCACTTTAATACATTGGTCTTGGGAAAAAAAAAAAGACCAACATGAGCCAAAATCAAATACTTTTGAAGTTTGAGGAAGTTTAAATTTGTTCTCTTTATCCTGGTCTATGCTTTCTGCATAGTTGTGCTGGCAAAGGCTGCAACATTGCTGGTACAGTGCAGTGGCTTTTGTGTGCTGCAGATGGGTGCAGAGGACAAAACCCCCATCCTTTTGCTGCAATATGCAGTTGAAAAGTTGCTGTAAGCCAGTATGTGCCATAGGGTAATTTATTTTACTTGTAGGAGCCGGGTTGTCAGCAAGCACTGGGAGGGCAGCTGTGAGAGCAATGCCTTTGGTACAGGCAGGAGTGATTTGTGGAGGGCCAGAGCAGCCCCTCCGTGCCCCGCCCGGCAAAGGCGCTGCCTGGCGGGGCGGGGTGTGCCTTCTCCAAACGCTGCTCAGAAAATGTTCATGTAAAACCATTACCAGGTTTTATTTAATAACCTCCTAACCCTCTCTCTCTCTCCTCCTCCTCCCCTCTGTTCCTCTAATGCCTTTTACAGCTCTTGCTGCACAGCGTGAAGCCTCAGAGCTGTATTCATCAATGACTCACACCCTTGCTTAGGGGCCAATTTTCATGGAAGCTATACAGGAAAATTTTGAAATGCACCTATCTCATGCAGGGCACAAGATGATTTCTCTATTCATTACTATTCCAAAAGGATTTGTTGTCCTTTGGAAATGTTCACATATTACTTACATTTGTGTGTGCATGCATACATGTGCAGAGCTAACTTGCCTATAGATTTGAGTGGTCTAAAAATAAAAATGTATTGTTATTATCATTGACACTAGTCAGCTGAAGGGTAACTAAGGGCCTGCTTACACTGAGTGAAAGCAGACAAATGCAAAGGAAAATGCAGCATTGTGTGTTAGGTGAACAAATTCTACAGACTCAAGCACAAAACTTGTTAAAAATCACCCTTTTGTTTGATGCTATGCATAGCAGCTTTCTGAGGAAATTGGGAGTAAAGCCAAGGACTTTGAGAAACAAAACTGCAGTTTTGCCTCTGAAAGCTTTTCGTGTAGGTCAAGGTTATAGTACCTTTCTAAAACCCTCCAAGAAAACATGTTCCTTTCCCTTATGGCACCACAAGTTAACAAAGTTTTTAACTTTGAGGGGAAAGAGTGGTAAAATCGTAGAAATTATTATCCAAAATGACCTTTCAGTTTAAAACCCATATGACAGGAGAGGAATCATTACTGCAAAGTTGCCAGTCATAGACTAACTGCGTTCTCAGGGGTTGCTAATTATATCCAAAACACTGCTTAGCATAAAGCAGTTTATTTACGCATGTAAGAAGTAGCTTACATCCCTAAGGGATTAAACTGATTTCAATATTTTACTGTAAGTTGTCGTAAAGATTGTGCCATGCAATGATGAATCAGAAGTGGTAGGAAAAACAGGGCAAAATATACTTTTGCTTTTCATAATTTTTCCAACAGGCATTTCAAATTGTAATTCTAAAAATAGCTTTTTCCTTCACTTTGTTTCTTAAACAGAATGGAAAAATCTCTTTCTGCAGATCATGCCCATCCACTGACATTGATTTCTACCTTCTGTCTGTGCAGGTGAGTTCCTCAAGAATATGTTAAAGATCACATTTGGTTTTTCCTTATTTGTCGATGTTTTGCTGAATGAATTTTGCTAACAAAACTTTTTGGCTTGACAGATGAGCTTTGTCCATCGCCTAACAAGAGGACATTGTCTTACAGGAATGCACAGAATTACCAAGCTCCACATGTATGTTACACAGATCAGAAAAATTCATGGCCCTGTCAGAGCCAAAAAATAGCAGTGAGTCCTGTGAAGGCAGTAGTGTGATCCTTGTTTCAGGGATGACAAAACAGAAGCATGAAGAAGTTAAATAAATTCCCTCACGTTTCCCAGAATACCAAGTAGGAAATTAGAAATTTCTGATTTTGTGTTTTATTTGCAGGCACAGCTTTAGCACCTCTGTGAAAGTAGTGGCTGTTTTGTTTACAATGGGCAGCCTGTATCCAGTTCTTCCTTCCCAAAGTCCATTTGTGCTGTAGAGAATATGTGGGGATTGTGAATGTACTCGTAAGTAGCATTCCACAGTTGAACTAATTGCCAGGCCAAGTGAGGGACCACAGTAAATGGGTGAATAATTTGATCCAAGATGGATTTGTACTCTACCAACACAGCCTGAAATCTTCTAATGCTTTTGGATTTGACTGTGAGCTGTTCATTGTTGTTTGAGCCTGTTCTTTTCTATTACCGTATTTTCTCTGGATATCATTTCTGTGTACCTTATCTTTGTATAAAAGGCCACATCTTTATCATATTTCCAGGGAGCAGTCAGTAGAGGAATAAAAAATTTACTGCTGTAGACCAAAATATGACAGATAAAGGTAGTGCATTTCAAAGTTCTTGCCCTCAATCATGCAGAAGGCTCTCTATGCTTCTGTGAGCAGTGGTACGAATGTGGCTGCACTGTAATGGGAGAAGGGTTAACAGCAAACCAAGACATTTTCTGCAGCAAAAAGAGATGGAATCTTCTCCAAGCAATTACCTTTTATGTAATAAACAATGTCAGTGGTCAATAGAGGGAGTTTTCTTACCCTAATCCTCTTCCATTTAGCTTAAAATAGAAGTGCTGTTAGTTTGACTAGCAGGTTGGTGTATCATGAAGCCTGGTCATACCTGGTTGCATGTTAAATTTAACTGCTAACAGAAAGGTTGCTCCAGTAGCTTTTGTCTATGCTTTCCTTGAATAAAATACAATAATAATGCGTGCTAGAGCTTCAGTGGTGTTCGGTGCTTTTGTCAGATGTGTCTATTGATATGCTGCAGCCTTTTTGGAATATAGAGTGCATTGCTTTTTATTACAGATTTTATTGGCATCGTGAAGTTGTGATTAGCTTCTCCTGTACTTTTAGCTTCTCTTGGCTCTGGAAATCCAGCTCTAATTACTAATGGATATTTTCCAAAATAATTTCCTTCTGGTAAAGGGTGCACATAACCTGTTATCATTAGATATCTGCTGGCAGTACACATAGCTTGTGCTTTGGCTAACCCTTAAAGGAGGGGAAGGTTTGATAAAAGAGAAAAGCCAAAAGCCATTATATGTGCTCAAAGTACTGAGGAATTTAAAGATTACAACAGCTGTGACTTCCAATGGATGTTGTGTTTCTCATGGATGCCGTGAGATGTGACAAAATGGTCACCCAGCTGAGTTTCCATGGCTGAGCAGCTCTCAGCTCAGTTACAGGGCACAGAAAAACAGAGCTTCATGGCAGCATGTTTTCTTTGTGTTACATATAAACAGCACCTCTGTCTGCTGTCTGTTCTAGTGGAGTGCAGTGTGATCCCTTTCCTGACCATCAGTTTTCTTGTGTCTTCTTTTTTGCTTCAAGAATATGTTTACTTGAAGCAGAGTTGAAGTAAAAAAAAATAAAATTGCAGCACAAGATTAGAAATGAAGAAAGTCCTACTTAATGTTATGAAAGGTTATATGCAAGAGCAGTGAAAACTGGAAATCCATCCTTTTTATTTTTAATTTTTTTTAAGTTTTGTTTTGGTTTTTGTTTTTATCTCTTTATAAACAGTGTAATGGTAAAGCATCCAAGCAGTGCCATGGGATGCCAGAGGCCTTCCAGTTACAGAAGGGTAATCAAAGAGAAGAGCCTTAGCCTGACCTTAGCCACAGCCATTTCCAGCCCTTTGCTGAAATCAGGCAACTGCAATTTCTTCTGTTCCCTACTTGTGTTTGTGAATTCTCAGTGCTTGAATCCTGCTGCTTCTGGCTTATAAAATCCTGTGCCTGTTGTAAGTTTCTTCATTTTCGTTCTGTTTTTTGGCACTACTGAAGGAATCAGAACACTTTTAATTGTTTATTCCTTCGCAGTTCTATATTTTGTGGAAGGAAATTGGCCTTCCTCCTGCCAGCATCCATGGAGCCAGAGAACGCCCCAGAGTTGTCAAGGCAACAGCTTTTGCTTGGGGAGCTGAAAAAGAGAAAGGGACGGGAACGTCCTCCAGAGAACCAAAGGCTTTTGTTGCAGGGCACAGGAACATGTGCATGGTCCCTTTACTGCAAACACCATCTGTGGGTGGGTCAGGGCAAGTAGAAGTTACTCACAGTAACATAATGAGGTGGAGCTCCTGAGAACAGCATGCTGATGTATGCTCAGGTCTAGAATCACAGGCCCAAACTGGGCTTCTCTTCAGTGTGTTTGTTCCCTTGTGCAAGGCCACATTGAAATACTGGCATAACTCAAGTGGTTTTAGGCTTTTGGAAGGGAAAGGAAGCTTGGTTCTCTTTACTACCTAGAACTTTTAGCAAGCAAAGCATTCTATTTAAAAATTTTATCACTGTTCAGTGCTCTGGAAGGATGTCTATTCATCTAACTACTAACTGGATTCCTGTGGTGATCTTGCTTGCCTCTGCTGGGAGATTTGCTTCTGCTGGGCAAACCTTACAATCAATCAACAAGGTCCTTAGCTAGAATAAGGCACAGGGCTCACCTGAACCAACAGACCTATGCTACAATTTACCTGGTGCAGACTGTGGGCTGCATGAATTCTGCACAGAAAATGCCATTGCAAGAGTGCTAGAAATGCATATAACCTAGCAAAAGTTCCTTCATTCTGTCCCAAGGACAGGATCCAAGGATTCTGTCTGCATTGTAGGATTTCTGGTATTTCTTCTGCTTCAACAGCCAACAGTTAGAAAACCTTACACCTGTATATTATAGTCGGAATACTCAATGCATATTTCTATGGAGGCATGAAAAATTACACATTTCCCATTAGACATAAATGAGGCTATCAAGGGTTTAACAAAGTGTTTTGTATGGGGAGATCAGACGGCCCCAAGACTTGTTGCTGTGCTTAGTATTTGGCACGCAGTGTCATCCTCTTCATGCAGTAGTTACTTGGTATGTCTGAAGTGCATATTTGCTGTCATGTTACTGCTATGTGCATAGTAAAATGCTATATAGGACATAGCATAATCTTGTTTGATATTATGATCCTGTAATTTTCTTTAAAAAGATTAATCTTGTAAATACTGTAAAGTTATATTAGTAGTTGCAGTAAGCTGTTTAAGATTTATGCAGCAGCATTATTTATATTTATAGCCAGTGACCTTGATACCTTCTACTTAGAGTTGAGATATTTTTATGTTACTTTGTTTCTTTTATTTTTCTTGGCCTTGGTAAAAAAAAAAAAAAAACAAAAACACTCCAAACAAATAAACCAAAAAACTGTTAGATTTTTTATTTTCAAAAGATATTCCAAACTTTTACAAACTGTGATACACAGAGATTTTGGAGATTATTTTAACACTTATTGCCATTTCATGTAGTCATTTAAGTCATTAGGGCGTGAGTAAGGTACACATAGAGAGACAGGACGTTATCTGTGTATTAGCCTCTTTGAAGTGCATTTTATTGTTGTATCAGTCATTGCAGAATAAGGTTCTGAGCCTAAGAGCACAGATGAAAATATATACAATCCCTTTAAAAGGTGGAATATTTGAATTTAGCTGCAACATAGTTGCATGAAATTATCACTCCTGTCGTGTCAGCTGAAATATCAGAAATCCTATTTCTAATCCCTTCCATGTAATATGGCACAGGGACATAGATACATATCAGCACAAAGAGAGACAGCACAGCCTTTCCAACAGACTCCGCAGGCTGCCTGCAATTCAATCCCCCTTCTCCAGCCTCTCCACCCACTGGTTGAGCCTCTTATTGCCCTTCCAACACCTAATGCACTCCTGACACAATGGAGGGAGGGCAGGAGCAGTGTGGTGAAAAATCAGGCACTGCAGACAAAAACTTGACAGACTGTCTTCCTCCCAGTGCCACAATATGAACTGGCCAAGTGAAAAGTGATGGCCATTATCCCGTCTCACTGAATGACTTAAATGACTTACAGCCACATGCAGAGAAAGTTCTTTGGACTATTTCCATGGGGGTTTTAAATTTAATTTGCATGATGAGATGTACAAGGTAGGTTTCTACAGTTGGAGCAGCTTCACTTTTCCCTGAATCCTGTGTAAAGTAAGGATAATTTCACTGAAGTCATTGGAGTAACTTCATTATCAAATGGATGTTGGGAGAGCACTTTCATAGTCCTTAGGCAACTTTCCAGTCATTGCTCCTCTGCACTCATGATAAACTCCTATTTACATTTTCCCTGAGGCTGAGGTTTCTGGGCATGCTGGGCACTCATCCAGCACTGCACAGCTCAGGAAAGATGGTGCCTTATGGATTGTTCAGTGTTGTACAGGACACAACCTGAGTCAACAACCAGGAGTCTCATGCACCCAAGCAACTTCTATATTGACAGCAATCTGGAAAATGTAGGTGTTCTAACAAGCACAGTGTTGTGTTTACAACTGTACAAATGCTGCCTCAGATTCACTTGAACATTTTGTCTTTGACATTCCAGGCTAGTACCTATATCCTGGGATGCTGGCCATGCCTCTCTTTCTTTACTTTGTCACAAATCTTGACTTGAGATACTTTTCTCTCTGAAAGTTTCACTAAAATGGATAAACTCCAGTGAAAAGTTTCAATTCAGAGAACTGATTTCTTACCGAATTCCCAGCAAGTTCTTTACAAAAGCTCTGATAAAAGCAACTGCTCTGTGCCTCCCTGCCCAGTGACTCCAGCTAATTCAAAAGCATATCCATGGGCTTGAGAAGAGCAGCTGTAAGAGCAGAAGCAGCCAGAAACAAAGAAGAGAGAGGAGAGGGACCAAGAGCTGTGTATTTCTGTAATTGTTGTATCACATGGGAATTTGAGGCACCAAGCCTGGCTATTCCCTGTTGTGTGCTACAGCTTCTGGAGCCTGACCTGACCAGTAAATCCTTTAATTATTTACAACTGGGTCATACTTTTATACATGTTCAAAAGCCAGGAGAAGGCTGCTTGGACCCACTCACCAGTTGCTGTCAGTGTGTACAGCTGTTAGAAAGCACACATGGAGCAGCCAGGAAGTTATGACTTGAGAGGCAGCAGAAGATGCTGCTTGTCTTATATTTATTCCTAATGTAGATAAGATACTGTAAATAACAGCAAGCCAAAAAAAATCAGATTGTTACAAGTGCAACATACCAGAAACTGCTTTCTTCCCTTTGCAGGGGAAATGTATTTAGCAATCCCTTCCCATTTGTTATTTCTTATGGAAGCAAAATCTCACCACGTAATTAGCCAATATTTCATATACCTGAATCCATGTTCATCCTTCCAGCAGCATCCTCCATCTTTTCTCCCTTCCTTGTCTTTTTTTTGGAATTTGTGGTTAGGCAGCATTTACAGTAAAATAATATTTTTATGAATTATTACATGCAGAAAATCAAATAATAATGTGCGCTCTTTTTCATTTTTTTTTCACCTTTGTTCTGATGTGCTGAAATCATCTTTTTTGGCAGTTGAGCACTCTGTTGATGAAGCCTGAAGTACATGACAATATGAGCAAAATTCATTATCAAGCAAAGAGTGTAGTGAACTTTGCAGCAAATCATCACAAAGTAATCTTGCTTTTCTCTCTGGTCTTACTCTAAATGTGATTTGCACTCTTATGGAAAGGGGACTTTGTGCTGGTTTTGATGTTACATACAAATAGTCTTGCTTTGTAAAATTCCCATTATGCCTGTTTACGTTGAGCAGCGGTGCTATTGATTCAAGCTGTACTGATTGGAAAGCAGAAGTCTTTAATGCTAAGCCCCTTCAAAGTTTTTCATACATTTGTGGCATTTTTCCAGCGTTGCTCACAGAACAGCAGAGAGACGCTGGAAGGAAATGCTCCAGCTGCAGGGCTAAGTGGAGCCAAAAAGTAACATCCAAATAGAAATTATCCAGTTCGTGATTTCACTTTGATCACCAGATGTTTGTCATGTGACTTCAGCATTAGGGAACACAAGAGAGGAGGATGTGATGGTGTGGTACTTAGCTTAAATCTAACACAAGGGCTCATAGCTCAACAATAGATATACACAATTGCTGGCTTTTTCCATTTTTTTGAGAAATTCCTTGCTTTATCATGATATTGATTACAGTAAACTATGTCCTCATGCCAAGTTTTGCTTTGGTTTCTCAATTCTTTAAACTCTGAAAGATTATGGAAGCAGAGCAAGATACACTCCAGATTAATGTATAGTTTGCTCTGGTTTGGTTGGTAATTTGCCTCTGTGAAGACCTGGGTTAGTGATGTTAGCAAATCATAAGGAGCATTATTCTCCACTCCTAAGGGTTTCAGATTTAGATTTGTATCTTTTTCCTAGTTTTAGCACTTGCAGTCATTTGATTTAGCTGCCTCCAATATAATGTACTTAAGGGAGCTTTTTCCAGCTTCTCTTAGTTAAGAATTAGTTGAGGCATTTCAAAATGCACAGAATTGAAAGGACAATTTAGAATTTTCAAGTTGTAACCCTTTATCATCTTTGTCAACCATCTCATACAGTGCAAAGCTCCATCTAAAATCTTCTTACAATTTTTGCTCTTATTAACCTCACAGGATGGCTGATGCAAACTTTGATGGTTGATGCAAACACAGGATGGCTGCTTCAGAGATTAAAAAGTCTCTTGAAATGTCCATTCTAAACTTATCCAGGGTCTGTTTATAGCTACTTATTCTCATAATTGAAAAATGATATGATGTATGCCGTAGAATTTTTAAGTGAATTTGGATAAATGTCTTAATCTCAATGTCTGACTTATCCCAAAGCAGGAGATTTTTCCCCTCCATCCTCTCCCACCTGGCCACACATTTTTGTCTCTTGCTGCCTCAGGTATTTGCCAGTTCCTTTACTGATCTATGTCAGTACCTTACTGTGCTTGGTTTTGAAGAGATATTTTTATGCTGGAATAGTGAACTAGGACAGCTCAGTGAGTGGCCTGAGGAGCACGTAGAGAAGCAGGGCCTGGCAGTTACATTTCTGGTTTAGCTTGCTCTGGAACTACAGCCTCAATTCTAAATTGATAAAGGTATGATAATTCTTTCTTTGCCAACATTTTGAATGATAATTCTTCATTTTCCAACATTATTACCAAATTATCTGTTCATATTTTAAGTTCTGCAGATCAAAGACTGTGTTTTAGTGACTTGCGCAGTGACAACAACAGTGGATCCCCACATTTAGATATCAAGACAGTGCAGATACAAGATCACCACAGAGCATTTTGATTGCTGACCTTCTACCCCCCTTTTTGTGTTGTGCAGCAAATGTATACTGCTTTACTGAAGACAGATTATACTGTCTGCCATTTGCTTCCAGCTTATTATTTATCATTATGTATGATAAAATGTGAATTTTTGATTGTCAACTTCATTTTTCATTGGTGCAACAGCATAGACTTCATTAACCATATAAATTCCCACTTTTCTTTATTACATGAAAGTTTCTGACTTGTGAACTTCCTTGACCTACTTAGCAGTCCTAACAGCAAAAGCATTGATCCTCTTATCTATTAACCTCTGAAATGTGTGATATCGACTTACGACATAGGTTTTAATGTAAGGTGATATCGACTTACGACATAGGTTTTAATGTAAGATGAAATAATGCCACCTATTACTTTGGAATCTAGACAAAAATATGTATTTTATAATAGGTGCTTTTATGTGAAACAAAGTGTTCTTAACATTTTCAACAATTTCTGAATGTACTGTCTCCACCCTTCACTATAGTATTTTGCATACGTCTGGGATTTCTGGATCTGTTTCTCACAGCAGTGTTGAGAAAATTTCATGCTTTCACATTTTTCAGCTGTAATACTATTTACTTTGAAGAGAACCGAATATCCTCTAGTATTCTGCCAGGTCCCTCTCTAGACTTCCACACTGAGGTAGTTTTATTTGATCCTTTTATGTGAAAGATTAAATTTCCTTGTGTTGTATGGTGAGATACCAGTGCTTATTTTCAGGGAATAATCTCATGGAATGTTCTGTGTTCTAAATTATTTGCACCCAAATCCAAAATGCCAGGAGCCTTTGTTTCAGTAACAGAACATCTGATTTGCTCTTGTGGTTCCAGGGAAAGTCCATTTCCCAATATTTACATCTGTTCTCCATCTTTCATTAAGGAGTCAACCCCTTAATTCTTACTTAGAAAAAAATACAAATAGTTAAGTTTATTAATATTCCAAAGATAAATGGTTAAATTTACATTGAGTCGATTGCTGGGAAGGAATTGACTGAGAAATTCTGAATGTTCACTGGTTTTCAGGTACATGAACTTAAACTAAAATTAAGGCATTTATTCTGAAACTTTATGCAGTATGGTAATTCTTGACTTTCTGAAATGTTCATGTAATTTACCATACGAATATTATAGGTATTTCAGAGCCTGATCACACTTTCTATGTTCAGGCAAATATCCACTGTCTCCAGTGAGGAATTTTACATTGAAATAGGAGTTTTTGACTGAGGAGAGGAAGCTGAATCAGTCCTACATGTTGTAGAGACTTAAAATCAGGAATTAATATGCAGCAGAGCCATGACAGTGGCTTTAATTCTACTCACATTAATTTTCACTGTTATTATTAATTAAACCCTGAAAATCAGGGATTTAATGGAAACTCTGACAGACCTTTAATTATAGCATTTCAACAGACTTATAGTATAGGATGTCCTCTACTAGTGCACAGGACATTCTGTACTTGAGAGGGTATAAAAAGAAGTCATAGTTTTTGGTGTACTTTGTGTTCAGAACATTTTTTAATTCTTGATAGGCTTTTACTCAGTGTTGTCTGCTGCAACCAGGTAAGTTACACAGAGTGAATATTTTAGCTGCTGTGTTCAAGAACCATTTGGAAACAGAATTTTTAAATTTTTTTAATGCCATTGCTCATTGTTCCAAACCACCTGTCATTGTTTTGGTAGAATGGGTTTCTCACAAGCTATTTGTGTAGCAGAGTGCATTATGCTCAAAGATATGTCTACAAATTAAATTATTTAGATTGCAAATTTCTGACATGAAGGATGACCTTTTTTTTTCCTGTTTGTCTACCATCTACCATAGTGGGGCCCTGACCAGAATTCCTACGTGTACCCATAATATGAGCCATAAATTACAGTCATTCATCTCACTTGATTTGTATCACTGTGTCTCAAGTCTTTGCATTATGTGTGTTCTGTTGAGGCCTCGCGATGAACTGCTTAGGCCTTGGCTGTGCAGGGTGAGAGTTCTATCAAAGTGATTTACAGGTATGGAATTGTCAGGAGGGAGAGGAAACTGCAGGGAATATTCAGATATTGTGAGCAGCAGTGCTCTGTAGTGTTTAGTACATCACATTTCAATTTGTCCAAGCATACAACCATTTAATGAGCATTTTTGTGTGTCAAAATCAGTATTATACCCTACCGGCTAATTTTTATGATTTTACCACAGATTTTGCAACATACACTTTCCAATAAAGAATGTTCCTGGATTCACGGGGATCTGTGATAATTGAAAATGTCATTGAAGAGTGGAGAGAAATGGATGTAAGGCTCTAACCCTGGAAACTGTGAAGGAGGTACAGTCTAAAAATCTCAAAGTCAGAGACAGATTTGAAGTATTTGTAGCTATTTGCAATAATTATAGCTAAAACAATGATTATGAAGAAGCTGAGTAATAAGTTTTTGATATTTTTGATACTGGTAAAAATTGATGTTTAATCAGTTAACCACCTGTTCTCTTGATTAGATAACAGAACTGTAAGAAACAAGGGAAAACATGTATGTTTTAAAATTAATAGGGAAAGGAGTTTGAGGATGTTCTGTAACAGAAAGGATTTCAACTTTTCTTGACTAATTCTGAGATTTCTAAATTTGTATAGTATGGATTCATATGTTTGTTTTTATATGAACCACTTCTAGAAACATTTTAGGCAGCTAAAAAACTACTTTATATCACAAATCTAGTGAAAACTGTGTGTATTTGCACTGCATGTTCTATCCAAATGTACCTTGCACGAGGTATGTTCAACTTAGCTCACTTTTATAGATCTACATAGGCAGGAATGTGAATCACTGAATAGAACCAATCTCTGCATTAGCAACCACTACTGAGAGGAAACACTCCTAAGAATTAAAAACTCATGGATTACCTTAGGGCTGATAAACACGAGTGGCTGTGATCAGAAGCTGTTCTCTGAGATCCCAGTCCCAAGCACTCTGCTTGGCTTTTCTCACATGATTACCCTGAGTGAGGCAAAAGTCGCTGATATGAATAAAGCTTAAATAGACACATAAAGGCAGACCTATTCTCTTCTCCATGCTGGGCATGCACAGAAATGGCTTAAAACTCAGTTTAAGATCTTGAGTGCTGGCTCAGGGCCTCACATCAGCACAGGGAAAGATTGCCAGGTCCAGAAACCAAAGAGGGATCACTACACTTTGTGCCACCTGCCAGAGGGAGAACCCAGTGCTGAGCACCTCCTGCTCACCCTGTGTTCACATGAAATGAAGAACCAGAATCCAAATTTACTTAAACAAACTATTCAATTGATTCTTTTTGTCTCTATTCAGCTTTGTAATGAACCCAGCAGAGTTTCAGAGCTCTGCAGTTTGTTTGCAATCTATGTCTATTTTTACCCCTACTGATGGTTTTTCATTTTTCTATCTATCCAGAGCCTTTTTTTTTCAGGAACAGACATTTGAAATACCTCATAATGAAACCATTTGTTCTTAACTGACAGCCACATGCTCTCTCTGCTTCTATTATCCTACTCTGGCATTTATTCAGTCATCTTCTCAATCAGTTAAGAACCTCAACTCTCAGAAAACTAACCTTACCAAAAAATTGGATGGTTTTCTCCTGTTTTATTTCTGTGAACTGAAATATGGAGGTAGAGGAAGAGCAGGAGGGCTCCCCATGGTGGCAGGGAGCTGTTGGATTTGCAAGGCTGTAGTGTGAAACAACAGCCTGAGAGCTGACCAGCACTGCATGTCTCTGGTCACTCCTGAGAATGCAGTGTGAAATAAAATACTACCTATGGCAGAAAACAAATAAATATGCATTTGATGTAAATTTAGGGAGAAGCTCCTCCAAAATAATTGCTTTGAGTCATTAGGAAAGCTGCTTTAGTGCAAGAACTACAGAGATTTCTTCTTAGCAAGACCAGCATTGACTGGCTGGGTTTAGCCAAGTGCTGGGGATGTCAGCTCAGGACCAAATTGGTGTTAGCATTAGGAAATTGCCTGCTGTGTGGATGGGTTTAATGCACTATTATACGGTGTGGATGCAAATTTAATGGGCTTGAAAATAGAGAAATTGAGCCTGAAACCTGTAGGGCGTGTCCTTGGCCCAAACTAACCCATGCCACTTCTAAGCAGAGTCAGTCTAGGCAGAGAAGTGGAAGGTATTAAAGCAGTGGCTGATTAGAATCAGGACCCCGTTACTTAAAAAGGAGCTTTGGCTGGGGAGGTGACCACAATGGCTTTTTGATTTTTTTTTGCATTTGTATTTTTTTGAGGAGCAGAGCAGCCATCCATTTAAATGCACACGAAATGCAAACCCAAAGTGTTAAAATGACATTTAGAAAGAGCGTAACAGCATAGAGAATGTTAAAAGAATGCAATTTGAGAAGGTGTCCTTCCTCACACAGTAATGGGATTGCCACTGTTGCTCAGCACATCACAAGAAAGTTTTATCTTAAAAGAGCAAAATAATATCATTAACAGAAAATTAAACTTAAAGTCACCATGAACTATGGACTTAAAAGACCCTCAAGAAATGAAAACCAATTGTCTGTTGGAAAACCAGGAGGTCAAGTAGTCATTGACCAACCAAAAGCTGCACCGATTGCTGAAACGTACAGTACTTTCAAATCCAATTAACTGTTTCAAGCAGACAGTCCTCATTTTCTCTTTCATCAGGAAGGGAAATTTGCAATCATATATTCCAATGAAAGTTAAGTTGTTTTGATCTGATAATTGTCAGATGTATTTATCTTAATTTGTAAGTTTTTAATGCTAAAGCTCCAAGCTGTTCAGATATAACAGAAGTACTGGGAAATGAGGTACAAAATGCTGGAATTCAAATTAACCAATAAATATATTTTAATATATATCAGCAGGACTCTAGAGGATTCCATTAATGTTGAAAAATAGAAAGGATTTAGGTTAATTTGGTAAGAAGGCAGGTCAGAACGTTTACAACAGTGGCATAGAATTGTATAGAGATGCAAAATTTTTCAAGAGAGCAGAATTTTTTCAAAAACGCTGACTCTAGCTGTCACAGCCCTGCCTTGGTTAAATCCAGTGGAGAGATATGAGGACTTTCTAATTTGCTTTCCCTCTATTTTAATAATAGCTGTGCATAAGTAATTTATGAAAGGCCAACCAGGCAGTGGGCAACAGAAAATTAAACTCATTTTATCTGAAAGCAGGTGGATTTCTATATATCATTAGCATGCATAGAATTCTCACAATGTTATTTCTCATACTGATGGAATGTAACCAAATAATATATGAGTTTTTTGCTTATGCACGAGTGAAATTTTTAGATAAAAGTGCCAGCCCCAATGGCAATTTTCTGCAAAACGAAAACTAATTCTGCGAAGCTTCTTATTACTGGGAAGACTCATTTGGCTTGCATTAGAGACTGACATAAGTGACTTTAGGATTTTACTAACAGATTAGATGAGATGTGCTATATGCAGTAATATCATTAGAGAATGTAACAGCAGAAGCAGAAGAGTTTGTGGCACTTAAGGACACTGGTACAAGTAAATTGTTTTCATTTATGACAAGCTTTTAAATGATTTTTTTTATCCTGATGAGAATATGTTTTAGTTTTAGGTTTCCCTCACCCTTCCCCAAGACTTAAAAATAAAGCTTCTGCCTGAATTATTGCTCATATTATTTCACCCCCTGATACCAAATCTATTGTATATGCCTGCCTTATCTTCTGTATCGCCTTGAGAGGGGCTAGATTTTTATGGAGAAAACAATAAATGTATTGTGAGTTATTATAATCTAAATAAGGAGAGAGAAGCAAACCATCTATTTCTCTACTTGCTGTATTTTCACTATTCATTAACAGAAATATAGTTGGAATCTCTCTACATATCATTCGAAGTATTTTAAAAGAGCAACAGATACACTGCAATCATTTGACTTAAACAAATGCAGCTTTCCTCTTCTTACCTCATAAAAGTCTGTTAGGAGTTTGGTTGTTTCTAATTATGATACCAAAAGGTACATCCTGCATAAGACTTTTTCCACTCTTACATCTTATGTAACAATAAATGGCATTTGCCAAGCAGTATTTTTCTCTGAGGCAAGAAGGAGTAAAAGACCATGCTAATTCCTATCCCATATAATATCATTTTTTATGATGAGGATGCAGGTGAAACTTTCAATTTTTAATTTTTTTTAATTCAAGAAGCAATAGTAGCAGCTACTGGGTGTTAGCAGTAACTACTCTTTAATGGTTGTATTGGCTTGTACTGCCAACTTTGTAGTTTGCAATATATTTTGTTCACATTTGAATTTCAAAAAAGAGGGAAGATATGACTGTGTTGTCAGAACCAATAGCACTGACCCAAGTCATATGACAGAGATAGTCCTTTGTAACCCTGGCCCATGTGAGGTGACTGTGTCCAGCTGTTCTTAAGCTGTTTATTCAGTTTCTTCTATCAGCACTCACGTATGTCACACTTACATGACTTTTTTATATTTCATGACTATTTTATTGGTTTACTTTGATAGCAAAGTTTATATTGTCCTCCATAGTCAGTACTTCTACAGAGCTATCTTGACTACCAAAGGCCCTAAGGAGCAGGCAAATAAAATCCTGAGGTAAACTGCATGAGTGTAAATGTAGAATGACTGTGTTTACCTCAGTGAAGCTAATCTGGGTATACAGTGCTCTGCTAAAAAAGCTGAGTTTGACCCAATGTAACCAATATTGAAACCAGAGTTGACAGTAAAGAGAACTGTAAGTTCTCAGGAAAAATGCTGGTGTTGGCCATGGTGAGGCAGATGCAAAATACTTCTGCTGGATTCAACAGATTTCCTTGAGACATTGCTCAGCACAAACAGGGACAGAGCTTGGCTCTGCTGGGCCATGGACTCGCCCAGTGTATTGAATCATAAGGATTAGAATTCCAGTGGCAACATTCAAATGGATACATTGCAAGGCTCTTTACACACTCTGGTTCATAAAGTCCCTCCCTGTTGCACTTGCCACTGTTAGCAAATATGTAAAAGAGAGAGAAGAAATGACTGAAGAAATATAAAAAATCTGAAACTTCTGTAGTGAGGTGCATGGACACCTTGCCAGCATCTGCTGAGATCTGGCTCCTGCTGGCACGGGAGGCCTGAAATACAGGGACAGGAGTATGCCCTCATTCCAGATCAGCCCTTCCCCACTCTGTGCCACCTCTCTAACAAATAAACTGACCAGTGGTAATTTTTATGTGATGCTAACACCCAGCATAGAAACTTAGGACAAGACTATCTGCAGCATCTTAGACCGCTAAATCTGTTTCTTGCAGGAAGTTCAAGCTGTGTCACATAATTCTGACCATAAATATCTGAAATTCCATCTTAAAGCAAGGTAGGTTCTCTGGCCCCACATTCCTTACTGGAAAGCTGATCCAAAACATCCCTCCATGAAAAATTTTGACTAACCAAATATAACAGCAAGTTTGTTCCAGTGCTGTCTCCTTCCTTTTTTAACTTTGCTCTAAGTCAAATTTTATAGCAGGCCTGCACAGTAGATCTGGAGCTCTGCCGTGCTGTTCCATAGACTGCCCAGATACTTCCTGAGTCTTCTGGCATTATCCAGTTGTGCATTCAAACAAATATCTCTTAGAAAAGCCAGTTCAACTCCTTCAGTGCTAGGAAATGCTTTTTCCTATAGAATATTCCCATTTTCTAACTGCCTTCTGATAGATGAAGAGGGCCTACAAGAGAGTCAGAGAGGGAATTTTGACAAGGACGTGTAGTGATAGGACTAGGGGGAATGGCTTCAAACTGTCAGAAGGGAGGTTTAGATTAGGCATAAGGAAGAAATTCTTCCCTGTGAGGGTGGGGAGGCCCTGGCACAGGTTGCTCAGAGAAGCTGTGGCTGTCCCATCCCTGGAAGTGTCCCAGGCCAGGTCGGGTGGTGCTTGGAGCAATCTGGGATAGTGGAAGGTGTCCCTGCCCATGACAGGGGGGTTGGAACCAGATGATCTTTAAAGTCTCTTCCAACCCAAACCGTGATTCTGTGATTTACCTTTGATGCTTTACATCTTTGTATAGTGAGGGTTTCAGCACTTACAGCGGTAACGGTGAGACTTCTGTAGGTAGTACAGAGTATTTAAGTTGATTATAACAGTGATCAGAGCATCAACAAGAGAGAAGTGAGAAGAGAGTAAGTAGATAATATGGTGGAAGAACATCAGAATAATTTTTCATTGCAGATGGACTAAAAGAAGGTGTACATTTTTCTCAGTTTGCATCTTCTTTTTTATTGTCGTATTTCATTCCCTACTCAGAACATCAAAGTCAAAACAGGCACATGGATATATATTTATTTTCACCCATTTTCATTTAAATATACAACATTTGAGGGCATTCAACTATCTGCTTTTTATTTGCAGCCAGCAATCAAAAAGTATTTTCACTGTATTATTAAAAATTGAAAAATAAATACTATATTTTTAATCTTAAGCGTTTTAAAAATGGAAGGAGATACCAGTGAGTGTCAGTAAGTCTAGCTCTAAGTTGCTTGTGTTGACATACTGCTGAAGGCTAAAAACAGCTTATACAGATTTTATTTGTTTATAGGGCAAATTATAAAATGTTCCACTGAAATGAGTAATGACAATTTTTGTCTACATAAATGTGCATGTAAATGTAATGATGTTTGTTGTCATTTCAACATGACTGCCATTATTGAAATAGAAGAGCCAGTACTAATTCTTGCTGTCATATTCCATAAAAAATGAAAATAAGGCATTTAAAGAAGCGTCAAGGTTTTCAGTGTAGATCATTCATCTCCTGCATGCTCTTAGAATAACACCCTCAGCAAAACAGACAGACAAAAGCTAACTAGAGTTCTGCTCTCTAATCTTTTTAAGGAACATACATTTGAAGATATTTTCCAACTTCAGAGTGTTCTGGAGCTCAGCGAGACCTCAATGAATAAGATGTGAAGTTTTGTCATTGTCTTAAAGGCTGTGTGACCTGGGCACAGGGTAAAAACCTGCAAAAGTCTGCCTTTGATCTCATCAGCCAAAAGAAACCCTTGTGTTTTTGGCTGAATACTTGGATGTGCCATGCTGAGCTCTCTCTCTCATGAGAGCTCACCCTCCCGTGGGACTATCTGCAGGATAATAATTGACAACAACATGCAGGCCAGAGCCCCCTCAACACTGAGCTTCCGTGTGATTTGAATATAGCACTGTTTTTACAAGCTCCTTGGAAGTGTGTTCCTCTCCTTCCCTTCCCTCCTTAGTCCTTGCCCATGTCCAGTTGGCTGTAGCATGGTCAAGAATGGAACTCAAAAGTACCATTACTAGATAAAAATGACTCTTTTGAGTAGGTTATATGGCTGAGTAAATTTAAGAGTTGAGAAATCTTGACTTCTAATCTTGCCTCTTCCACCAAAGTGGCACATGAGCCCAGGCAGGGGTGGGCAGGGAGGGTGGTGTCACCTGTTTTTTGAAGCAACACCTTAGTTTTTTGCGCTGAAGTAGCCATGACTTTAAACGGCCTTACTATTCACACAGCTTGAAAACAATTTCAGCTTAAAACTGCAAGCATGCAGTCTTTGAAACGAGATGCCTCACATGTTCCAGAAACGAAAAGCTGACTTTGAAGCATTTCCTTTTCTCCATGCCTCAGTTTCCCCCAGGTTCCAGCAGGATGAGACAGAACCTATGACAGGAGGGTAAGAAGGATACTAATTTCTTGATATCTGTGAGAGACTTTGAATATGTGAATGATACAAAATATTACCATGTGCTTTTCCACTCCAGGGGCTCACAAAGTGTTGTGCAGTGGGACGGGCAGCAGTCCCTGCACCACACTAGAACACATTCTGTGACTTTCTGCAAGGTAGGGGCTCCCTCTACCCAGTGACTTTCTGGAGCAGCAGAGCAGGGTCAGGGATACAAGGCTGTTCCCCTCATGGAGTAGAAAGCTGGAAGATGAAACTGGCTTCAGCTGAACCCAGGAGCTCTGTGCTGGGTTCTGTCAGGGTTAATCCAACAGAGCTTTTGCTTGCTATAAAACACATCTCTAAGAGATAAGCAAACACAAAACCAGCAAGCCACACAGAATTATGAGACTTATTTTGGGGAAATAGCTCTGATAGAGGTCCTAGACGCAGCTCTGATCATAAAACTCAGGAAAAATATTGGAAAAGTTTTCTTCTTCCCTTTTAAATTGATTGACTCCCCAGACAGTGCTTTAATTATCCATGCAGATGATGCGGTGTTTTGTGCAGCAGTTTCCGGGAATGCAGCACCACGGAGCGCTCCCCGATTGTTACTGTCATCACAAACTGCCCACCATCCTTCGTCTTATGTAAATTTAATTCCAAACACACCACTTCATGCTTTATTATCTCACAACAGCAATTGCATTTGGCCCTTTGATTCATCTGTGGAGAATGCATTATGAAGCAAAGCATAAATATCATAAAATGGTTAGTTCATGGGGCTTCTAATTTCAGGAACATCACAAAATGTTAATTCGTAGACTTCATACTAGCACAAAAAATATATTTCAGTGGATGTCGTGAGGGTAAATCCCTGCTTTCGTCCTTCACTTGGAAAATGCTGCAGCTTAAAGAAACTGAAAAGCTCAAACAAAACTTAGAGCAAACTAACTTGCTGGAGTGTTCAGCTACACTTCAGTGTATTCTGAGTTAAAAAAAAAAAAGTAATGAACCTTCAAAATAGTCTAGAAGGGAACTAAAAGAAAGAACAGGTTACATTTTCTTCTCTTTTACCTGCCATATATTATGGGGTGCAGTCGTTTCCCTGTTGGTGCAGTTCTTAAAAAGTGGTGAAACTGCAGCTACCAGGTCATTTGCTAATTGCAATGGTACTGAACCACAGCAAAATCAACTTGATTTTTCCAAGAGTTGCTCAAGAAAGAGAAAAGCCAGTGGCTTTATGCAGAAGCATTTCCAAGTGAGAACTGTATGGCTGAGGCAGGAAGTCTGGGCTGGGAGAAAAGAGTATATTGAAAAGAAAAATATGAAATACACTGCTTACAAACACCACTCTAGTCCAGTTCTTTTTCACTTTATGATGTACGTGATAAAACTTCATCCACAGATGTTGCTCCTGCTGTTTGTCCCTATTTTCAAGTATAATCCATTTGGGAGATGCACGGACTAGGCAGATGCATAGGTTTATAATGGCTTGGATGTAACACCATAAGTAGCAGAAAAAGTTTAGGCAAAATGTCCCAGCTGTTAGAGGCGAGTGTGTGGTGTGCCTGTGTGAAGGAACAAGGGGATTGGGGCGGGCTGGAAAGCTGGCTGGGCTGGCTCTGGGCCAGCACTTACACAGCCCATCAATAGATGTTAGCGCCCTGTTAGAATTTATGAAGTGATCTTTGCAGAAGATCATTTCCTTTTCAGCAGTTACCAACCCAGGATGATGAATGCTACTTTTTGATTTTCTGGCTCATTTGCACTTAATTCTTCTTTTTCTGCATTTTAACAAGTATGTAGTGATATTTATTGTTGTTTGTACCTTTCCAGCAGCAACCAAAGGTCATTTCTGTGACCATAAAAAGCCCTGTCCATATTGAACAGCTCAGTGTGAGCCAAGTGAATTTAGTTCACTTTGAGAAAGCCCGAGTCCCTGGGACTCCTGCCTGCTGCCCTGAAGTAGCAACCTTTAGACCATCCCCAAATATGTCACACACCTCATGTCTCCTTTGGTCCACTCACCTGCCTTGTGAGGATGGAGGTGGCATTTTAATTCTGTTGGCCATCCATCTCTGTTGATGGTGGTTAATGTGGGGCCTAAAGATCCTTCACAAACAGTGGAGGACTTGTTAGCTTCTGCTTTTCTTGTCCATTAATTATAAAACCTTTCTAAAATCATTTTGTTACACAATAAAATTTGTCAGATATTTTTGTGTCACTTTCCATGTCTGGTAACTGGCACAGCAAGTTCAGCCTGTGGATCTGTGTGTGGATGTGGTTCTTTCAGGAAAAAAAAAAAACAAATTCACCTAATTAGTTCATATTTCTGGAAGTATAAATCTGAAGTAATCTGCTCTTAACCATAATTTTCAACATTAAACCCAACATGTTTTTTCTAGCCCATGCTCAGAACTACTTGAAAATTAATGAAGTTAGATTATTGACTGGTGCAAATTGAACCTCCTTTTGCTGGTGTGCACAGAGATCTATTGATTTATCTTAGTGAGGATATAGTTCATTGTCTCTCAGGACCGTTTATGCAGCAGGGCCATTGTATTCCTCAGTAGGAATTCTGATAAAAACGCATCCTGCAGTCAGTTATATTTATATATGTAAGTAGGAAAACACTAGCTAATCCAAATTTTAATTTTTTTTTAGAGTGGAGATGATAGCAATTGGAATAGGGAAGAAATGGGATCCTGCACCTAGCATAGGCAGTGCTATTTTTTTTTAAATTTTGGATCGTGCTTGCTTAGGATCAGAACATTTCTTTGTGTAATGTGGCAACCTTGATTTTTGTACTGGCTATCAAAACTGTTGAGTTTGTAATTTTAGTCTCTGCAAATCGTCATCATTATTTACTCTTAGATGAATAATTTAGATACGTTACTTTTATGAAGACAGGAAGGAAAATTGAGTCTGTATCTCCAACACCAGCAGAGAGTTTGTAAATTGTATTAGGATGGGGTTTCTGAAATCCGGTCAGTGCTGTAGATTATTTTATATATGAACGGAAAAAGGTGAAGTATATTTACTGCAAGGTGCATTTAAATTTTCAAACCTGTAGGTACACTTTAACCTCTTAATATTAATAACATTGCATTGGTAGGAAAACAAACTTGCTCACCTTGTGTTTTTATATTTTCTTTAATTTTGGATATTACAAACAACATAGGCATGGAAAGCCGTAATAGCCCATGATTTCTAATATTGGGTAAAGCACAAATATAAAATATACTTGAAGCTCAGCTCTAAGTAGATTATAAACATTTAATATAGAATGTTATCATAATATTCAGAGCACCAAATTGCAGACTTCTGTCACCCACTTTCAGGCATGCTTCTGAAGATCATAGTTAATTCTGCTGATTTATGGTAATGCTGTAGCACTATCATATGCAGCATCAGAAACCACTAACAAGCTTAGTATAAGCTTGGACTGAAATGGTTTGAGGTTTAAATTTCTGTAACGATTATAAACTAGAGGGAGTGAAATCCCACTTCAGCAAAAAAATAAAAGTGTCTTGTTATAATTCAATATTGCATCCTCTCTCTCTCCCCCTCTCATTCCAACCCCCCTTATTTTCTCTTCTCTCTTTAGCTTCTCTGAGGAGCCATATTTGAGAAAAGTAATTTTAAATTGTGACTGGCATTTTTAAATTTAAAAATAATCCTTTTTGTATGGTAATGCGCTTTATAATTAGGAGACACAATGCTAGCATTTATTAGAAGTAGAAAAAAAGCTCAGCTGAAAAGTATTAAAATCAACTAGATTTTTTTTGCCCATTTCATTTGAAATGATAGCTATTTATAAAACAAATCTGATGAGTTTGCCAACCCTTTCCATAAACATTTTAATAACATGTGTCATATTTGACTGTCTCAGGGATACTGTGGAGTGCAATTACCATAAATCTGTTTCAAAACTCACTCTGAACATAGGGTTAATAGGAAGGTGTGCAAAGAGAAAACATTATGAACCAGAACTTTAAAGACTGTAAATCACAGTGCTGTTGCTCCAAAATCCAGCCAAAGGAACTGCATTAACTTGGAGCTGTTGGGAATCTCCCTTTGGTTGTTCTCTGCACACACGGGGCTCCTCGCTCGTGTGCCTTTGTGAGAGCAGTGCTCAGGAGCCATTTCTGGCAAAGAGCTGATGCTCTACTGCAAATACAGAACTTCAGGAACCTTGTAACTGGTTTAGACAACATACTGCCCTTTTCAAATTCCAGATTCCCCACTCCCATCAGCCAAAATTGCATTTTCTCTCTCTAGCTGTATGATAATGTAAAAATTGCCCAAGGTTTTGAAAGGATTTGAAATGTTTATGTTGTGGACATCAAATTTGATAGAAACAATCAAATCATAATTTCTGAGTATCAAATCTTAAAGAAAGATGGGTTTAAGTTATCTCAGTTTGGGCAGGTAAAAATATTACAAACCTCCACTGCCCTCCCTCCCACCCCCCAGTGCTGTCATTCATTAAATTTAAGGTCAAGTAAAAACATGGCAAGGAAAACCAGCTACATTTCTCCCCTTTTTTGTGAAACTTGTATGGAAGTGATTGTGCTACCTTGGTGCAACCTGTTTGATTTTGTAGAATTCTGTTAATTGTTTCCTATCTATTGGAAAACAAATCATTAGGAAACATCAGTGATAACTTTATTATATTGGGTTAATTTCAGGTATAGCTCTTGATGTCAATGGGAAATTTGTGAAGGCAAGGGAAAAATCATTATCAGTTCTTTATAATTTATGGAAGCTGAGCCACATCTTGTTTACAGTAATCCTAATTGTATTTCCATATTGCCTTTTTCATTCCAAATGCTTAAAAAGAGGTATCGTGACTTAAACAAAACTCCTCATCATTTTCACTAGCACCTTTTCCAAGTAAATTCTGTAGAATTTTTCATCTGAATCCAACAGCAGCTGACTGTGTGGCGATGAGTTTTGCCTTCATCATGGGGAAATTGGTGCAGCCACCAAACATGTCGTATGTTCAGAGTCCACAAGAATCACGGGCTCACACACTTCAGCACATCTCCTGTTTGAAGAGGCACATGGAGTCCACGGTTTGTCTGTTGAACAGCTGAGAAAGGGAATCAGCTCTTCTGGGATCTGAACCTGCGTCTCCAAGTTGTTCAGTTGCTTTGCACTTCCTGTCAAGGCTACGAATGAATCCCATGGTCAAAGAGTTTGCTGTAAAATCTGATCTAACTGGTCCTGTTTCTTTTTCCCCACCAGCCTAGCAGAGATGTGAGAAGGAAGCCACCAGGTTTCTGCAAGATTTGGGAGGGTTGATCATCCAGTGCTGAAATACTGACTCCACATGCTACAGCTTTCTTTTCAGGATGTCACTCTCCCGCCTCCACACTCACCACCAAACAAACATAGAAATCTACTACTGTTCTCCCCATGCACTCCATTTTCTTCCAATCTGAGAGCCATTTGTGTGTATAATTGAAAATTAGCAGTGCAGCTGTTTGAAGAGAGTAATTTATCACAGCACATTGTTCGCTCCTGACACTTTAGACCTGGCTCTAACAAGGCAGTGGTTGCTGGGGGTTGAGCTGCAGAAAGTGATTCGGCTGTAATGCCGCGTTTCCCCTGCTTTGTTGCTAATTGTAGCCTCTTTTTCTCCATTGAATTGGGAGTTGAGTAAAAGAGCTTGTTTGCTCTGTGCGACGAGGCTGCCAGGGCCGCTTGGGCTATTATCACAAGATACTCTTGATCTTTTGAAAAGCAGGAAATAGAATTTTTCTCCAACAGGGAAAGTAATTTGCGATGCGTCCATTAGTTCTTCATTAAAGCAAGATTAAATTGCACGGCAAATCACATCTGTGTTTGGATGATTAAAGGGTGGCATTTTAGAGGCCAAAACTAATTACTAGCCAAAATGAATGGGAGTGAAAAAACAGTCATGTTTTTACATTAGATAGTGTGGCTTGTAATTAGATTCAAGCTAATTCCACTATTTCTTCTCATTTAATGAGATGAGCCTGTCCTCATCTTTTTCTAGGCCATGCTAACAGCCCCAAATGTATAATTTTGATAATACTGAGAGTTTACTTTATTGAAATTTCTTAGCTACCTGCCACAAGTGACTGTTCTGTCTAGTGGTGCTTCATTATACACCAACACAAGCTACTGTGCATGGCCCAGGCAGTATCTCAAGCAATCTCTGTACATTTATATGCATGTACATTTATGTAGCTATGAGTTTGTGTGTCTGTATATGCACACACATATATAAATATAATGCCCATGGCATGTGCATGTAGTTTTGTTGGATGAATACAGAAATGTTTGAATGAGTATGGAAGAAAGGAAGGTAGGCATTTCTGTATCTGGAAAGTACAAACCTCCACATAAAATTCCTTTAATTATGGAGGTTTGTGGAGGTAGTTTTTCTTTAGGCCTGAGAAGAAGGAGGTAAATAGGGGCATCAAGTGGTGAGTGATTGAAATAACACAGTTATTTCCTAAATTTAAAATAAAATGAGGTTTTGCTCATTATTACAGCAATAACTCTCAGTGGACCGTTGGAATGGATAGCTAATTCTAAACGGCCAAGTAATTCATTGACTTCAGGATATATTATGTTCCTAACATCAACATTTCTTGTTTCTCATAAAGAGATGCTGCCAAAGAAATGTGGTGCTATTTCTCCTCTTTTTGGGTTCCTGTATTGAGAAGGAAGGAGGTGTAAAGGGGCCCAGAGTACAGATACTGTCCCTTGATTCTTCTTCTTGGGGATTCTCTAGAAAACAATAGGGTTTTAACAACAGATTTTTTAACAATAGTTACCTGTTCCATAAAAGGTCATTGCAAATACTTCCTGAGAACAACCAACACATGGCCAAGTGTCTGTTCATAGACCCCAGGTAAACACACTGCTGGGGGTGTCGAGAGGTATCTGGAGGAGGGCAGAGGGGGAGGAGAAGTTCAGAGACTACTCGATAGTTAGGCCTGTTCTGCAAAATCTTCGGGCTGTTGGTTTATTTTTGTGAGCTAATCATGGGTATGGTAATACCTTTAGTGTAAGTGTATAATCAGTCAATTGCAGGGACTTAAGCACCCTCTTTTGAGCATATATTTGATGAATAAGTGGAGTGCATATTTCCTTTTCCGTTCAGTTCCTAAACTGGTTTTTTTTTAGAGACCACCAATGCGATCCTAAAGGGAATTTGCCTTTGTCTATCCTTACTATTCCCTGAACCTTTGCTACTGGCCACAGTCAGGAGACAGAACTACAGAAGAGACCTTTCATTGAGTCCAGGAAGTCAGTTCTGATGTTCTTGGCACTCTCTGGTGGATTAGTCACTGCAGGATGCTCCAAATATACCATCATGGCGGACTTGTGAAAAGGCTATAAACTAATTCGTAATGTAGAGCTGTACTTTGATAAACTACTCACTTGAGAAATACCAAAGAGTTCCCACTACCTTCAAAATTATCTTCATCCTCAGTAATTTATTAAGGCATTTTTTCCTAATTTTCCTTTTCATGCCTTACTGTCTCCTGTGAAACTTAGAAGAGTCAGTTGTGGTCCATTTGTTTGCTGCATTATTTTTACTGGAGCATTGATTTATATTCATTATATCAGATTTCTATTAAAGAAGATGTTTGTAAATAAGAGCCATGAAACTTCCTCCTAGCAGAATACCACAGAGGCCATTAAGCTCACTTCTGATGAATTTTTAGAGATTTAGGGCTTCTTATAGAGAAGCCAAAATGCATTCCAGGATTGCCAGTTTCATCTGAATTTACTATGGACATTATGCAAAACAAATTGTGAAAGTAATGCAGAAGTTCCAGCAAAGGAGAAGGTGAGCTTCTTGACTGCAAATTGAAAATACAGTTACAGAGAAATCAAGTTCCCCTCAACCATAGTGTCCTTTCCTTCTTCTCACTTAGGAACTTTCTAACAACTTATCCACTGGGACTGGCTCCATTGTGTTTTGCCCCACGTCATTTCTTTTCAGAGATTACTTGTAGTTGCTTCCCCAGTCTGCTAGTTGTTGCTTTTGTCTCATGAGATTTCCAACATAAATTTGGGTTATTTTCTTAATTCTTTTTTTTTTTTTTTTCTTTTTTGGGTTTTTTTGTTTGATTTTAGTCTGATAAGAATGAGATTTCAGTGACTCAGGTCTCCACAATGTATTATTTCTGTTTCCCTGGAGATTGGTTTCTTGTTCTTGACTAATGAACGTGAAACTCACAGCTTAGTTTTAAAGATTATTTAATATCAATGTAATAATCAGGAATTGTACTTGGCACAATTTTGAACTTTAAAGTTAAAGTACTATTTTAATACATGCATAACATAATATCCACATTACATCTTTCTGTTGCAATCCACATAGATCAATAACGTAGATGGAAAGCTTTGTATTTTGAATGTTTCATCTAAAATACTTTTCTCTATTCTTTATAAATTTTAGGGACCCATGCCATAGCACCTGCATTTGAATTCTCCTAATTATAGGATACCTTGCTTGCTAAAACAATGAGAGAAATGTGTCCATTTATCATTGCTTGTACCCAGAAGAACTATGGCTGACATTTCTGCAGGTATTCTAGCAAGCTAAAAGGCTTCTTACAGCTAATAGGAGTGACTAAGATTCATTTGAAGATGGAAGGGTTCTATTTTGCTCTAAAGACAACTTATATTTTCTAAATTGGGGATTGCAGACTTCAAAACTTTTCTGAGCCCTCTGCTGACCTGGAACACTTCCTGCAATAATGGAACCAAAGTCTGCAATAACAAGCCTTACATACTGCTTCAAAATCACTTACATCTCCTGTACCTTTGGCTTCCTAACATATTCCTTTAAAACAGTGTATGCAGCTGTTGTGGTTTAACCCCAGCCAGCAACTCAGCCCCACACAGGTGCTCATTCACTCCCCCGCTGTGTGATGGGGGAGAGAATCAGAGGGTAAAGGTGACATAAACCCATGGGTTGAGATAAAGACAATTTAAAAGGTAAAGCAAAAGCTGCATTCTGAAGCAAAGCAGAACAAGGAATTCACTCCTCATTTCCCATGGCCAGGTGTTCAGCCATGCCCAGGAGAGCAGGGCTCCATCGCTCCTAACAGTGACTCGGGGAGACAAACGCCACCTCTCTGAACATCCCTCTTCCTCCTTCTTCCCCCAGCTTTATGTGATGAGCATGATGCCACATGGGCTGGGATATCCCTTGGGTCAGCTGGGATCAGCTGTCCCAGCTTTGTCCCCTCCCAACCTCTTGTGCCCCCCCTACCCCCTTGCTGTCGGGATGGGGTGAGGAGCAGGAAGGGCCTTGGTTCTGTGCAAGCCCTGCCCAGCCAGAGCTAAAACATCCCTGTATTACCAAAACTCATTCCAGCACAAACCCCAAACACAGCCCCAAACTAACTGTAAGTTTTGCTTATCAATCATCTAATTTTATGCATGCAAATAATTGTCCAAATAACTTCACTACAGAGGCTGAAACCTCGAGAGAGGATAAAATGCAAGTAAAATTTTTTTATCCATAAACAGAGGATCCATAAAAATTTACAATTAAAGTAATAGTAACAGGCCAAATTATCTTCCTTCTCCATACATATAAAGGTCAATCATTCAAAGTCTCCAGTTGTTTCTGATGGTTTTCCAGAGAAAGAAGCATAACTGTTGAGATGTTAACACCACTACAGATCACTGTATGTATACACATATAATTATAGAAATCATTGCATAGGAAGACCTTATAGTCTAAGGGAAGATAAATATATGCAAGATTAGTAGATCACTAGATTTATTCAGAGGATTATCAGTTCACACAAAGTTACCACATTTCTCATGGGAGGAATAATAGAATCATAGAATATACTGAGTTGGAAGGGAGAGAGCCAACAGAGGAATTGGTAACAGTGACTTCTAAATCTTCTTCATGATCTTATTCATTAAGTATTTGTATGATTGTGTCTGTAGGATGGTGAGAAGTTTGGTGAGAAGAAATACTGTGAGTTGTGAAGAGGAATTTGTAAGAAAAGAGGTTTTATGGACTGCAGCAGAAGGAAAGGCTCTCTGGGCAAAGATACCAGGAGAGGTAGGAAGAGGTAGAATAGATCATGAGGACAGCAGCTTTAGCAAGACAGAGACAAGATTTAGCTGGAAGCAAGGAGGGGGAGCCAGCATCACATGACTCTCCAGTCAGTGTTTGCTGCCACTGGTATTGCAAAAGAAATCTCAGGAATAAAATTTTATTTGAGGCAGAATCATTTATCTAAGTCATGGTCTTGGCATTGGTGGAGACACTGTAATTATAAAAACTTGATCAGATCTTCCAGTAACAAACCCTGTACGATGACAGGTAATATTCAGGTCACACTTCTCCTTTGAAGTTTTAATGGCCACTACAATTTTATGTTAGTCACTCACTCATGTTTGAAGTAGGTGTGCAAAGCCTTGGCTGTCTCCATTTGTCTATAACTACTTTAGAAGCTTCTGAAGGCACTGAACTCATAAAACTGCAGGCTTCAAAGAGCTTATTCAAAGATTCCATTCTGCTGCTGCCATTTATCAAAGGGGCACTTTTAAAATATATAGCTCTTTATAATAAAATGTTTTTTAAAATATAAACCTGACAGTGGGGATGATTAAAACAAAATCTCCATTGGCTTCAATGGCAGCAGAACTGAGTTCCATAGCTTTAAATATATTTATATTTCCACAAATAATGTTCTAGTCAAGCAAGTTGCTAATATAATGAAGCACAATTCATTTTCCCCTCTTTTTATCCCCCCCCCCCCTTATAATTTTTTGGAACTTCACTGTGAGTTTAACCTTGAACTTTAAATCAAATTTGAAATTTAACCCCATAATACAGAAAAGGATTGTCTCTCTAAAGAAAATAGAAACTCACTTTTTCTAAGTAGAATTAATTCCAATTTCTGATGCAAACCTGAAGGGTCAGTAGAATGTTAATGTTAGATTGTCATGTATTAAAAAAATAAATCCTAATATATTTTATTTTATCCTGTCATTTATCAATTCCATGATAGATCTTTCTGAGTTCTAGTACATGATTCTAGATAAAACACATGACATTGAGTTATTTTTTATCCCATTTAAACAGGAATAGCAATACTTACCTACATGACATTCATAGGACATGGTCTCCTGTCCAATCCTGTTCCCCAAAACACAGCAGAAGACTTTCCACTGACTTTATTAGATCAGCCCTTTAACTCCTCATCTTCTGTAAAGAATCATGGCCTATGGGGAAAGTGGTAGTGGATGTCTATGAAATGGGAATGATATCAGGAGCAATGATTTTAGAAGTGCATCTTTAGGGTTATAAAGTGCTCCTACTCCTTCCTAATCCAGCTCAGTTGCTTGTTTCATTTGCTCCAGGAGAGGACATCATAACATCCCATCTGTTGCCATGGGAATGGCTGTGATTTTGCAAATTCAGCTTTGTGTCTTCATGAAACCAGGCAGAACAAAAGAAATGGGCAAGAGGGAAAAAGCCCTTGTTTAAGGACAAGGCCACTTTGATTCTAAATTCAGGCCTGAACCCTTTGTCTGCAGTCAGTGGGGTAACTCCCCATCAAGCACCTTTTGAAGTTACTTCTTTTCTGTTGTTATTTACAAGGTTTCCCTGGTTGCTTTGGGAAGGGAATTCCACATCCAGTCTGCTTGAGCACTGCCTGGCACAGTGGCCTGATTGGAGTCTCTGGACTCACAGTACAAATAAACAAAGATAAAATGATGATAATGATATTGTAAACACAGGTAATAGCATTTCACTTTTCCTTGTCTGGAGTAATTCCCCCATCCTTCCAAATACAAATTACTTTATTCTGAATTAATTTCTCTGGTTTGGATAACAATCATGTTTCTAAAATAAAATTATTACTATTTTAGACTAAAATTCCCTATGACAGAAAATACACTGGAATACCTAAATGATAGGTATCTGGTAGATGCCCTGTTTACACAAAATTCAGAATCTGGACTTTTTAAACAAGTGTGTCAAGCTTATTTTTTTTCTTTTGCAGTAGCATTGTTACTTTATTTAATTTAACAGAGGAAGAAATTTGAGGATTGTACTGCATCTACCAATAATTTTTTCCACAGTGTTATTTTGAAATCCTAGTTATTCCTGGAATGCATAGTCCTGATTGGAAACCATGACCCTGTTAATGGCCTGCTTTAGAAGTAACACAATTACCAATTAATAAAAATTGGCATAGATGATATTGAGAAATACAGACAACCCATGGTCTCCACAGTTCAGTTCTGAAATATCAGGGTAAGTTATGGGCTTTCTGGGAGTGTTGTACAAATTTCTGTTTCATCTTTGCAGAACCATTTAGGAAGGTCAAAATGATGATATAGTCCTGCACCTAATGTTTTCAACTGGACTTGTGCATCAGTTAAAGAGTTTACCTCTGTCTGGAGATGGATTTGACTGATTTTTTTTTTTTTTTCTGGATAGACAAAACTTAATTCCCTGAGTCTTGCAGTCTTGCTTTTGAAATAATTTTGACAAACTACTGGAACTCTAGGCCTTTTTCCTACACACACACAATGAGACCATTTATAGTAAAATTGAGGTATTTATTTGAAAATCCAAAGTTTTGAACTCTCCAATAAGCCATGAAAGGCCCTCTCTGGCAGACCAACAGTACTGCAAATGCTGAATGCCCTCCCCTACTTCCCCCTCCTCACATGTTGTTAAACCAAAGATGTGCAAGTTTGGTAAACTCTGGGCTACAAGCTGTGATTTGTTACTTTGATGAAAAATCTGAGGTGGTATTTATAATCTATTTATTACAGAATTTGATGTACAAAGGGGCTTGTTTTTAAAGTGGGACTTACCCAAGTTTCCTCAGATGTCCTCAGATGTTTTGTGCAGTTGCAGTGTAATGTTGGAGATGTGGATGTGCCATAGCTGTGCACACTCTCAAGTTCTCCAAGTTCCTCAAGTCCTGCCTGAAAATCAGCTTATGCATTGTGCTGCCTCACAGGTAAGACCAGGAGAGCGCATGGGCTGATTCCTTCTCTGCAGGCTGTTGCAGTTTAGACCTTTGTGGAGTCAGAGAAAGAACAGGATTGTGATTTTTAGTTCAGTGGTTTCATTTCCACCCATTGCAGCCAACGTCTTCCACCATCAGTCATAAGACAAAGTACTGAAATAATACCAGGGATGGGAGTGGCACCTTTTCTGTTTGCTTTACAGTGGATTTTAGGGGAAATGCATTTCAAGGCACCTTTGATCAGCATTATTACTTGGCAAAAATACTTTTTGTCTATAACAAACTGTTGAATAAGGGCATTGAATCTTATGGTTCAAACCTGGCTAATGAATCTGTGTAATGTGAGGTTGATCAGACCAAATATTTATGGTAGGAGGAATAAAGAGGCCAAAGCAATTATTGCAGTAAATTGACTGAATGTTTTGAAAAAGTCTTCTTTCCAAAAGGTGATGTTAGCAAACAGGTACAGACTTGAACTGTAGCCATTAGAAATGTACACTTCGGCACAACTGCAGAAAACAAAATTTTAAAAAGAACAACAAATAAGTTTTCAAAAATATGGAACAACTCTAAAATATTTCAAAACTGCCCCATGAAAAGGGGTGCAATAGTGTGTCTAGCTACGTTGGCATTATCGTATTAAAACTCAGCTTCAATTTTGCTGCGTGTATTTCAAGCCCCAAAACACTGTAAAGCTGGTCTTTCCCATCTATAGCATTTTTTTCTAATAAATTGTACCACCTTTCTTCACTGTATATGATTTACTTATATAATGCTAACATGCACCACTCAGGAAAAATTGCTGAGGTCTAAGAGCAAAGCCACATCTGAACAAAGAGGTTGAGGGCAAAGCTGTGAACACACGGGAGCAGGTCTCACTGAGGCTCTAAATACATTTTCAAAGCAGGACTTTGTACCTGATTAGTTGCTGTATTCAAACTTCCAAATAAATATTGGTATTCAGTGAAAGATAATTACTAGAGGCATCATGAGTCTGAAAACAGTGTCAAAAGCAAAGGCTATGCTTGTTTAATAATGTAAACAGAATGGGAACCCTTATGTCTGAAACACTTTGAATCACATCACGAGAAGATGAAAATAACACTTGAATTGACGCAACAGGGATCCAGTGTGAATCTGAGTGGAATCTTTGATGCAGAATCAGACTATCAACTCTGTGCATTGCGTAGACCTTCTCTGCTGATCAGGATTTGAATGCTTTTCTTAAATCTCTTAAGCACTTTGTAAAGTTCTTTGTGTGTTTTTAGCAAAAGATAACACATTGACATAAATTCCATTGTGCTGAACTGTTAACACCAAGTTAAGTTGTCAAAATCGTACTTACTGAATAAGTTCAGACATCTCCTAAGGTAAAAATAACTCACTGTTGAAAAAAAAAAAGATAAAGACACAAAGATAGTGGCAGATACCCTGAGTGCATTTTGAAATGCAGAAGTGTTGTCATTTAACTAATTAAAAAATGCATTACCCTGAGTACAACCAACTTAGTAAAGGAGATCCAGAAGTGTTACATCCATTCTTAGTAGATTTTTTTCCCCATTTTTCTCTTCAGCCTTAACTGAGCCCATCTGTTAAAAGCCATCAAAATTCCCCAGTCTGAATATTTAGAGGAAGTGATTATCTCTGGGCTGCTTCTGTGAAGTAAAACTTATTAGTCTCATAGTTTGAGAGACAGCCTGTACTACACATGGCAGGGACCAAATGTCAGGAAAGGATTAACAAACTACATAGAAGTTGTATTCACTGTAAAATTTATCAGAGCACCAAAACGAAGTTGCACGAAAGGTGAGCCTTTAAAAAGAAACATTCCATGCTGAGGTGCCTGGGCACCTGGTTTCACATTCCTGTCAGGCTGAAGCTTAAAGACAGTATGACTGGCACGGGTGAAAACCTTCTGGAAGTTACAGAAACAAATTATTGATTATTTTTTAAATTTAAAAAAGAAAAAAAAAAAACCCAAAACTCAAGAAGCTTGTATAGGATGAATCTTTCTACCAGCGGTGCAATCTTCTAATCAATTCTCATATTAAATACTGAGTTAGAATAGAATATGCTGAATAACAAAGGCTTATCATAACTTGGCCAAGATGGGATTCCATGCAAGTTCATAGATAATGGATTACAAGTTGCAACTGCCTCAATTTTGTAATTTTGTAATTCTGTATTATATCAATGGAAGTGTAACAAACCCTGGCTTTTATGGCCACAAGTACCAGAAGAAAATGCAGCACAAATACCAGAGAAATTGGTTTAAAAAAGAAGCATCAACACCATAACACCTTTTTCTTAAAGAGACTATCACTTACTAGAGTTTCCAGACCCGAGACCTGTGGATGAAGGAAATGAAGTTGTCAATGCCTAACAAAACAAGAGGTCCCAAAATGTTGTCACCACAGACCAAAAAAAGCGTGATAAAAATGACCCCTATTTCTAACGAGAAAATAAACCCCCCAAGATAAACTTCAGACAGTGTTTGCTAACCCAAGGCAGGTAACAGTCCGTTCTTATAAAAGCCAGGTATCATCACTCACTCCTGGGTCAGTTTTACGGGAAGGATCGAAGTTCCTCAGACAAAACTCATGACAGTCTACAAGGACATAGACAGGATGAGCAAGAGGTGGTAACAACTACTGGAAGCACTGATTATGTAGTTTACAGACCTTTTTTTATGGGGTTATTCAGATGTAGCTAAGGTTGGAAGATAAAAACCTGTTGCCAATGCTTTTTTAATACCTTTAACACCAAGGCCATTTATAAGCTTGTATGGGAATGTTTTTCTTGCGTAATGTCCCATGGCAATCACTATTCAGGTTGATAAAGACTTCAGGAAACTGCTTTTGAGGCCCTTTCTTACACTTGGCAATTTTTATATTTGCCTATCCAGCTTGCAAAGTTCCTATCCACCCCTTTCCCATTCTGTTAAATTTTTGGGATTGTCCCGAGGCTCCCCTTTCCTTTATTGTGGCAGAACTATGGATGTCCTCCCAATGCCTGCACATGGCCAGATCTGAGTCCTCCCTTCCAGCCCCACAGGGACTCTTTCCATGCCCACACCACTCACTCTTCATACTTTATACATGTTGGACCCTTATGGCTCTTCCCTCCAGACTCCTTTCACACTCCTTTCACAGAATTATTAATTCTCCTATTTCTACAATGGGAAGACAGGCAAAGATGAGATATTTTGTCGTCACACTGCATGCTGTTAATAGCTTTGATCTGTGGACAATTACAGATCCTATTGCAGCCTCTGGGTCCACCAGCTAAATATCTGAGCTTCCTATATTCCCTGTTTAGCTTTTTTCCTCATTTGATTCTGCTTAAATCTGTAAATACCTATGAATTTGTGCCTAAGACATTCTTTGAGAAATGGTGGAGCTGATTGGATGTATTATTCAAAAGTTTCCATGTTACAGCCTAAAAGACAAATGACACCAACCTGAGAATAAAATCCTGCTCCATTTGGTTCCCTGTTATCTGCAGTAGCTTTCCTGGGGTGAGCTATTTGGAGGATGTACAGAAGTATGTGTGACTTTCATGTTGCTATTAAGGTGAGGCCATTATGCCAAGAGCTGTGATGAGTTTTCATAAAGATAGCTTGAAAAGACAAAACCAGAATGTTGGCTGTGCTTCACAGGTGGGTGAAAGAAGGCGAGGGGCACAGCCAGAGGAACTAGGAACCAAGAACAGCCAGCCAGAGAAAGTTCTGTGATCAAAGTCCAAGAAAAGGGGTTTTTTTGCATGAAATTTTCCATTAGAGATATTGAGGAGGCCTATGTATTAAATTCCTGAGTTTTGAGGCACTGTAATAGAGCTGTCAAACAAAGATATAGAAAGTGCTACTGTTTCCACGAGACATGACAAGCTAAGGATTCCCAACAAAGTAAGGCCACCTGAAGAGGGATAATGAAAGTGATTACATCAGCAAAGAGGAAGGAACAATCCAGGTAAAGAGTTGGTGGATGTTTGATCTTGGAGGGTTGCTGTTACCTCCAGTGCAGTCATCCAAAGCCATCTAAAAATTAAATAGGCTAAAAGAGCAAGAATGCCTAGGATTCCTTCCAGGAATTTCTGTAGTTACCTACTAGGCATCAAAGGAGACTTCTTTTGAACCTTCAAATATACAAGGAGGTCACATGCATTAGTGACTGCAGATTTGGTAACCTATTATTCATTATTTTCTTTTCTTGATTGTTTTACAGGCCCCAAGGCTTGTGTGTTGTTTTTTGTGCCACAAAAAAAAAAAAAAAA
>VZTI01000839.1:3267767-3284819 GCA_013397865.1 Struthidea cinerea
AAAAAAGATCTGTAAAATCTTGAGGTTTTTTTACAGGAGTATCAGCAGCTGTCTCTCCTTGTTAATGACAGTAGTAGCCTATTTTTTCCCTATTAATTCTAATTACGGGGTCTCACATGAATGTTAAGACAAATTTTTATAATGAATGATGTCCTGTAACCAGAAAAAAAAAAAGACAGGTTGCCCTAAGATAATTTCTTATTTAAAGAGGACCTTTAAAAACATAAAGTTGCAACAAATTAATTATTTGGCTTAACCACTCTGTTAATTTTTTTAAAAAAGAAAACACAATGACATGTCATACTTGGGTTATGCTGGCATTCAGGACAAAGAGACAAACCAAAGCAATGAGAAAATTGTGGAAAAGTAAGGTATCACCCACAGATATAAATAGCCACTAATTAAACAGATGCTGTTAGAAAAATAATCTACTGTTTTATAACTCTAGGTGGCAGCAGTGGAACAAAATAGAGAAAAATGTATGCCTAGGATTACACTTGCTCCCTGTTAATACAAAATCCATTAATTAAATACTGCTGATGCTGTTTCATGACACAGTGTTACTTTTACACTCTAGATGGCAGCAGCATCACAAAATACAGAAAAATAGGATTAATTGTATTCATGCTGTGTCTGAAAAAGTAGCCCCTTCAAGTTTTTGGAGGTTAAAGTTGGAGAGGTCGAAATGCAGATTTCCTGTAGGCATGTCCCACCACAAAAGAAGAAAAAAGCCCTAAAACTGATTGTTAAATATCATGTACAATTAGAGGTAAATCACTTCAGAAGCAAGGCGACGTTTTGCCATTCTGGGTTTTCCTAACCGAGAAATGATGTGCAGAAAACATAAACGACAGCACCTCTGCAGGTGAGTGTAGTATAGTGATCCCAAAAATCTGTGCATGTGCATACCTGTCATGCTTTTGTGTGTTAGCAGAATTACAGCTTTTGCCAGAGAAGGCAGTAACAGCAACCATATCATGTATTCAGGCTTTCAAGTGTAAGTTTTTGCACACACCAGTTGGCAGGGACTTCATCTGCATAAGGCTGGGTCAAAGGACTTTGAGGTGAAAAGAAGGCATTTGCTTTAGAAGGTACAAAGTTTTGGTAAAACTCATCTTGCATATTGTTTGACTAGAAAGCACCATAGGTTCCAGCTCAGCAGAAGGCTGATCTGGGGCCAGCAGCAGGAGGGGCTGGAGATGGAACCACATAACCTCAGCTCTCCTGCTTTTTTCTCTCCTGATCAAACAAGGTCCCAACCGGATGAAAAGCTCCAGCAGTCCAGTAATACCTTCATATTCAAACCATTACCTGCCAGGGGAGCTTACACAGAATGCTGCAGAGCATTATTTAAGTATCCAAGTCTGTTGTTCAGGTTGGTGTGGGTACTTCCCCTGGGTAATTATGCTGAGCTATGGCCAGAAGAGCAGGTACCCACCAGAGACTGCGATCAGCAATGTAATGCACCACCAAGTCTAAACCTGGGATATTGAGGGAAATCCAGTGTACGAAGAGATTCTTTTGGGGAACTCGCTTTGTCCAGCTGGCCGGTGCATTATCCTCGGACTCAGAGGCTTCCGGAGGGTGGAGAAGGTTATCTCCTGGTCCAGTTTCCCTGTGTTAGGAGCACATTTTGTCAGGAACAGATTGCTGCCCAGTGCCATGGCAGGGTCGCACTACGGTGGTGGTTCCTTTGCCATATTTGGGGAATGTGCCTTGTTCAAAGGTACAAATCTGTGCTGAGATGTCTCACTGGGATCTGCTAGTGTGATCCAAGAGTAGGACTATGCGAGAGACTCAAACACTAATTGGGGGCCCATTGGGTTTTTCCGTTGTTCTTTGATCATTTAACATTCACTCAATATGGAAAGGTTCTTGTTCTGTGATGCTTAATTTAAAAATGGATTTTTAATTAAGTGATTATTTTGTTTTAAAAATTGTTATATCTGTCTAGGAAAAAAAAGATGAAAGTGGGAAACTAAAATTGAGGTGGTATCACCAGTATTAAGCTAAAGCAAAAATTAAGGCTGTCCAGTTACTGAGTGAATACAAACTGAAGAATTTTTTAATATAAATATATTTGTAAACCATTGGTAAATCAAGTCTGAATTAAAGCATCAGATCATCAGTTCCAAAGACTGACTATAAACTTTAAATAATTTATTATGAACTCTTTGATTATAAATCCTAAAGAATTTCATCCTGTGAATCTGTAACTCAGACGTTACATTAATATTTTGAAAGGGAAATGAAAAAAACCTTTAGCACCTGAACCAAACTTTGAGAAAGATATGAAGTTCTCTGTTCAGTTCCTCTGCAGTGGCTAATACTTTTCTTTTCTCAAAAGTAAGCCTATCCAACTATTGTTTCAGGCTGCTTAAGACTGTTGCAAAGTTTTCTGGCACTTTTCCCAGCTGAACTCCAGTTGCTTTTAATAAACAGGCCTGACTGCATTTTCAAATCCTAAAATTAAATTAAAAATAATTTGGATGTCTCTCACCAAGGAAAGCAAGGATAAAAGCAAGTATGGGAAAAATCAGATATTGAAGACTGCAAAAAAATTTTCAACTCTTCTATTCTCTGTTCTTCTAGTCTCTTGGAAGAAGAGGTGAGGCAATCTCAGAGCTAAGTGGTGGTGCTGGTACTGTGCCTCCACGTGAGGCTTTCTCCACAGCCCAAAAAGGAGCCCATGCAGTGGGGTGCTCAGGCTGCTCTGGAGCTCAGCCAATAGATGTGCTGAGGTTTCTATTTTCTGGTGAATACCAGGTGCCACCTGCACTGTGAGGTGTGCTACAAGCTGTCCTTGGCAGCCCTGTATATCTTCATGGTCACAAGCCAGTGATATGTTTGAGATCCATTTCCTGAGGATTAGGCACAGCTTAGCCCCTGTCCTCTAGGTACAAGTACTGCTAGGGGGCTGTTCCAGGAAGACAGTGATTCCACGGAAATAGTAGCTTTTTCCTGGTAAAGTGAGAGTCCTGTTGAACTTAAAACTGTGGCATTTATTTTGCCAGATGCGTATTTGCACATTTGCTGTAGCCAGATTCCCAGACGAAGCTGTTCTACTGGTGGGATGAGAAGGCACAGTGAAAGTAAGGACTGTAGCCCTCACCTGGGCTTTCTGTTCCTTCTCTGCTTTGAACAGATTCCTTCAAGTCTTGGACAACTCTTGATTGCAGAGATCCCATTAGATGGTGCCAGCTAATTTGTTGGTGGGATGAGGGCAAAGACAGCTGCTGCCTTCTCCTTAGTATTATTAACACATGTAGTAAGAGTGGTAGTGTTGTTTTCTGCCCACCATTAATTTGTCAGGTGAATAGCAGCTATGTGCTGCAAGAGACCAATCCGCAGGGTCCATTGTTTTATTTCTTCATTATTGCAATGACTTTGAATATTTCTTTAGAGGGGAGTTCCTGTGCCTGAGGCTATAATGTACTTACCTGCGGTCTGACCCACAGTTCAGTTGCACAGAGAAAGGACTGAAGACATATTCTAGAAACAATACCTTCAAGTGGAGTAATGCAGGAGGAAGAATGATACAAGAAGGCTATAGAATGTATGTTTTCTCTGGAGAGGAAAATGCATTACGACACAAACATTTGCTGCACGTGCACGAGTGCCCATCTTGCTGACACAAAGCCACTTCACTGAAGTGCTCTCTCAGCTTGGGAGGTACCAGCGTTAGCCACAGACCTAAATTACTTCTTGCTTTGTGAACTCCTGCAATGATCAAGTGTAGAGGTGTTTTAATTTACTGAAATGCAACAATGGCTGAAGATGCTGAAAAGCCCTGGCTGAGATTGTCACAGGACCCTTGCAGCAGAACCTGGGTTCTTTGAAATATTCTCCAATACTTAAGTTATTTTTTTCCTATTCTTTGGAGATCATTCCTGGGGTTTCTAGCACACAGTCCCCCCACCAACGCATAGCTGTAGGCTACATCATAAATCCTAAAGAAAGTATTCACCATCTCCTCAGACTGCCTCTGGCAGACTTTCTCTAAAATTAGTGCCTTGGAAATATCACTAAGAGCAGGGAAATTCTCCAGCTAATATTTGAATAAAAAAAGAGATCTTTGCTTAATAGCATGTGAAGGTTATGTAGTGAGGAGCACTTTTCTGCAGGTAATATAAACTGATCCTTAGTATAAATGATCATGGCGAGATCTTTCATTAGAAGATCATGAAATAAAAATAACTCAGATAAAATTTTATCAGGAAGATAAAGCACCATTTGGGTGAAAGCACTGTGCTGAAACAAATAATCTGTCATATTGATCAGCATAATGTTTCTGACAGAACTGTTCTGCTCATTTGAAATCATCTTCACCTGCTTTTTGCCGTTGTGGGATAATGCAGAGCCGAGCTGTGCAGCCTCAGGAGCTGTGAGGTGCATCTGCTTTACAAAGCCCTGTAACACATCCCCCTCCTCCTGCCCAGCTACAGGATGTCCTCTCTTCCCAGCAAGAAGCTCCATCCTCTTTCACACAGCGCTCAAACCTCACCTGGCACAACTCTCCTGCCCTGTCTACCTTGCCCAAGCAAACTCTGACCTCTGCACCTTGGCACCTGCAGCAGCTCCTTGCTAATCCCCTGAACAGTTTTCCAGCACCTCCATGTGTGAGGAGCCAGACTCTCCTCATGGCTGACCAGGCAGCTCCATTTCCCCTGAAAGGCCCTGCTGCAGACCTCATTTCCTGCAGACAGCTGCTGCAGAAGAGAGGAAGAAGTAGGCAAAGGTCTGGGCAAGGAAGGTGAATGGCAGATGCTATGGTGGGACTACATTATGGGCTGATATCAGCATAAGAGCTGTGTGCTAGCCTGCAGTGGACTGCAGGGTTTTCATGTGTGGAGAATGAAGTTGGCCTTCTCCAGCTACAGGTCAGATGTTAAGCTGGTTAGATGATGATCTTCTTCAGTCCATGTAAACATCAAAAATTTCACGCTTTGAACTGAAGAGCTCAAATGCAGGAGAAGAAAGAAATCTCTCAGCATTTCATACTAAAAGCAACTGTTATCTTTGAAGCATGAACAAGCTGCACCAATAACACTCTCAGCTGAACACGCAGATTCTTAGTTTGGTTTTGCTGATAACTAAAAATTCACATTTCCACATAAGTCTTAATATAGGCATGTGTCTGTCTGGCACGTGCAAGTCTTTCCTCCAGTACTTTCTCTCTCTTAATGCTGCAAAAATCAGTAATACCGATGACTGATTCAGCAGCAAATACCTTGAACTTTGGAAGAGTGACTTGGCACCTGCACCCAGCTCCAAAAGGACAGTACTCCCTTGGAGCTTACCAAGTCTTCTCTCAAAGGTTGCATGTCAAAATGTCACCAGACTGTATGGCCAGAGTCTTCAGAAAATGGACAGTACCAAAGCAAGATTTAGTTTTGGGTTTATGATATTTCTACTCTGCTAAGGGGATAGGCAGATATGTTTTTTTCATTAAAAGGTTAACCCTTTATGTTCAGTCTTATCTGCTGCCTTCTAATTGCATTTTACTTCAGCAAATTTTTCCAGACTCAAATAGGTGAGTGAGAGACCATTTTTTTTCACTTTTTTTGTCTTGTCAACAGAATTATTTACTACACTTCATGTAATTACATGTATACAAATGTTTTAAATGAAGCTGGGTAGATGACACAAGCTGAAATTTGAAAGAGAAAAGTCTTGACTATGTGGAAGTAAATGCATAAAATATGTATGCACATGATGAAACACTGGAAACACAAGCTCTAACTACAGTTTCAGCTCCAAGGTTATGGAGTTTGGTCTTGGGTTGCAGGTTTTCCAAGGCCAGTGGCACAAAAAATATGTCCTTTTATTTTAAACAGATGGAATTTTGTGCAGAATCATTGATAGACAGTGGCAATACATCTACTCTGTGCAGAAGAATATGTAGAAAATCAAGTATGAAGTGTAATCTCATTATCAAAGAGAAGACAAAGCTTTGATGTCAACAGGAGTCCTTCTGTGGAGTTTGATATAGAATTAATTTCTGTAATCTTAATTATTTTGCCCCTGTCTTAATATCTTTATTGCACCATGAAATGGTGTTTTCCTAAGAGAGAGCACACAATTTGGGGATTTTCTTTTCTTTCTTATTCAATTTTGTTTTGGTTTCAGTGGGAGTATTTGTTGTTGGTTGAGTTGCTGACAATTCCTGAGGGACAGGAGAGGATGTGTGTCTCTTGGAATGTAGATGTAGGTGGCATATGGGCCTTATGATGGATGCACAGAATCCAAGAGTGATAATTCATCCAAAATCCCCGCTTGTAATATTTTGATGTATTATGACAATATAATCTTGTGTATTAATAACAGATTATAATATGTATATTTATGGAGTAGTGTTTAGCCAGATGAGATTTGCTTATGTAAATTCTACTACCTGTGTTTGAAACTGATAGTGGCTGTTACTTAATGGTGTCCAAAAGGCACATTGTTAGCTTCAGACTCAGGTGGGCTTTTGTGTTTGGAGAACTCTCTCAAAGTCTATTTGTTTCCTCTGCATTCTCTCTTGAGGATTTTTAGAAAAATATATTTCATCCAAGAACTCTAGTCTTCTAAATTGGTGATAATAATTTCATTTAGTTGTGTGCCCCTTTATGCAGTCTCAATTTAATGTGCCATTTTCTTCTGCCATACAGAACAGGGATGAGTGAGCAAGAACTAAAATTTTTCTAAAAACAGAAAGAAAGGCTTTATTATATAAAGCTTAAACAGAAAAGCAAGAGTGACAGGATTTCCATACAACTAAAAGATTATCTTCTTTAAATGTGTAACTCATGTTTGCTCTTTATGGGCAGATTGTTAGACTGTATGTTCAGCTCTCTCAAGAGGCATTTAGGACTTCAAATGCAATAATAAATTAATTTGCAAGATAGAGACAATAATGAGAGATTCGATTTCAAACCAGAGACGTGAAACTTTTGTGGAATTCTCAAACATTAAAAAGCATAAATGACAGCCTTATTTACTTGCGTAAATGAACCCACCAAGGAGGTAAAACACAAGACAGCATTAGGAAGAGCAGCTCCTTTTTCATCTCCAAAGAGATGTGACTTACATCAGGGTTATTGCCAGCTTTCCTCCATGTCACTTGGCTACCCCAGTCCCCCGAGAGGCCAATGACAACAGAGCGAGGGCAGATGAGAGACCTGGTATGTGCAGGCCTCGCTGTTCCTGAGATAACTGAGGTTACTCCTGGCAACGAGGAGGTGATGGGTTGACACCCATCATCTCAGAAAGGAAACCATTCGTTTACTCAGAGGCCAACACAAAGCTACCAGATGGGAACAGTTTTCTGTCACTGCCTATCAAGGCTGAAGCACAGCTCTCCAGCCTTCTGTGACATCAATTTTATGCTGAGAGCACAGCAGTCTCAAAAAACACTGAAGAGCCATTTACTTGTGAAGTATAAGAAACATCTGTCAGGGGCTAAAAGTGTTAAAGAAATGCTTAACCGTACATTGAGTTGGCAGAATCTTAGGCTCAGACTAGAGGAAAAAACATTAGCAGTGAAAGTCCACAAGATTTATCCTAATTTATCAGATTACTTCCTTAGAAAGTCTCCTTTTGAACTGCTCTTCAACAGAAGAACAAATGTGTAGACTTCAATGCTTAATAAAGCTAAAAGCTTCTCCCTGGGGTAATTGAAATTTTTCTATCAAAGGGTAGATAGACCTGGTTGCAGCTGCAACAAAGAAGAAACATATAAAGCCAAGTGGAAAGCAGTTAGACAGCATTGGTGGTGTAGGACCATTGAACGTGGTCTTACTAATTGGAATCTATAGCACAGGACATTCAACTACATGCTGGGCAAATGACCCTGAAAGTTTCAAGTCTATCTAGTATAAAAAAAAAGTTCAGATGTAAAAATAATCATAGGAATGATGGATTCTGTATCCTTGAATGGGCATAACCAACCAGAGATCTGGGTAACTGGCAAATTTCTTTTTTAAATAAGGCCCTTTGAGTCCCATATATGCATCTACTTTCACAAGCATTTCAAAACCCGTCTTCTAATAATTTCACACAGAGCTTTCAGAGCAGCAATGTTCAAAAGAATGAAAGTAATGAAACACAGCAAAGTTTTACATTTTTATTTCTGTACTTTGGGAAAATTCCTATTGAAGACAGAAGGCAGTTCAAATTGGAATTGCTTTACTGCCAACAAAAATGTGTGACTCTTGATCTAATGAAAAATTAGAGAGATTGAAAAGCAGAAGTAGACTTAGGAAAGATTTCAGTTACAGCAGGATGCAGCCCTTATTGCATTTGTAGTTCAAACTGTGATCTCTAAGGAGATCTAAATTGCTCCGGAGTGTGGAATTTAGGGTATTTGAGACTTTATTTTCTCAGAGGAACAAGTATGGGTAGCTAAGACATCAGGTTTTATTGTCACGCGCTTAGAAAACATGTTATTTTAATTTAAAATAAAATGTCATTTAATGATGAAAATGTTAAATTCTTAAAACCCTTGTCACATGAATGAGAAGTTGCTCAAAATGGTTCCATAAAGTGGAAATTGTGAATTTTTTTGAAGTCCCCAGTCCTGTAAACTGATTTGGATAACCATAGTTTTATTTTATACAGAAAAAGCTGTTCTATTTGTGATTGTTATCAGTATGTAACAACTTCTAAATAGTTGTTGTCACATGCTCTGTACCTTTGTGAGCACTAAAGTATTTCTGGGAAGTGAAAGAGCTTCAACAGCAAAAGCTGGAATTACACTTCAAACTAATACACAGGGATGTCAGAAGAAGCTACATACAAACCCTGTGTCTGTGCTTTGGTGTCCCTCGGAGGTGAAAGACCCATCTGAGAGGTGGAGAATCTTACCTTGGGTGCAAGACTGCATTACAGGGCTGGGCTGCTTCCTGTGCAAATACTACTTCATTCCAGCTTATTCCAGTGTCTTGATGTGACATGGCATTGGCTGGGTGCTACAGACATGGGCACACAGTTCAGAGAGTAAAAGAACTGCAATCAAATTCCTGCCCCAGGACAGCAAAAAGTAGATTTTAACTTGGATGTTCAAAATACCAGTTAACATTATGCTAGATATGAATTAATCTCATGGGTCTATATTGTTGATGTTTGCAACCATCTCTTCTCCCATTCTTTCTTAGTGAGAAAAAGCACGTGAATATCACAGGTGACCATCATGTATTTTCATGTATTCCCCAGAATTGTTCTTTCTCTCTTGGTTTCTCTCATCTATCACTCATTTTATCTATCCTCCTTTCTTACCTCATCTTTTTCATTCATCGAACCTTTTTTCATGGAAGAATTTTGAATTTTTCTTCCACTGTCATTTGAACTTTTCTTCCTTCTGTTGTTTTTTTCTCACTATTCTTGAGTTTTCTCTTTTATCATTTGTCTCCTTCTTGTTTCTTTTTGAGCATATTTCATCCATTTGCACTAATCCTCCTCAGCCCCTCCTTTTGATAGCTCTAGTGTAGTTGCAGTCAGCCACTTCTTTTCCACTGTCTAAAGTAGCATTTTAAACATTGAACAGAGGAACTCCTTTCCAAAATCCAGCAGGAGAAGTCCAGGGCTGGACATATCACTCCACTGAGACAGAACAAAACAAGCAGGCGCATACAGCTGCGGTAAGAGCAGGTCAAAGCACCCTCAGCTCTTCAGGCTCAGCTGATGAGCCTTATGGCAACAAATCACTGGTGAAATCATGCGCTGCAGTGTCTAATATGCCAGACAGCCACCAGCATTTGGCATCAGGGGATCAAACAACTGAAAAAAAGGAAGTGGAAGCATGCCAAAGGCATGACGTCCTGAGCACTCATGCAATAATTTTACTGATTAGAGCAAAAGAATGGTCAGTTTTGGGTTTTTTTTCAGAACTGCCTATTTTATCAGTGAAGTAGCTCAACGAGTTCCCTTCTTCATCTCAACAGACAGGCAGTCTGGGAAAACACTATGCTATTAATAGAATGGTATTTTTAGAAAGATGGAAAAAAGAAAAAGGCAGGAGTCCAGATTTTATCCCACCCTCTTCAATGGCATCTGTGATACAACTGGAACACACGTACCAGAGGAAGGTCATCTCAGTTGAAAGAGCAATTACAGAAGCCACAGGAAACATTTGAACTTCTTGATAACTCCCTTCACTGAAATACTCTCTGTTCCATACTGCCTCACCCTATCTACCAGCACAGATGGGTTTGAGGGAATGTAGAGTTGCATGACATGAGTTACTAGCTACTTCAATCTTGCAATCTTTACTTGCAATCTTGCAATAATTACTTGCAATCATCAAAATGTGCATGTTTAATCCCTTAAATCAGTGCCTATGACTAAAGTAATAGAAAAGGTTCCCCATATTTTTTGAGGGAGTTGAATGCAATCCATTTGGGGAGAACAACTGATGTTGAGATCCTGACACTGACAGGTCAGCGTTCTAGTACTTTCTTTGTAAAATGCTTATCTTTGCTCCTAGTGTACTCAGGCTCTGTATTTATCTGCAGTTTCTTTACATATACACATAATGACAAACATACAACAGACACATACATATGTAATTTATATATACATATAATATATATCTGTTGGTCTACAGGTGGGACTTTTCAGAGAAACCAGAAAATACATGTACACAGAATGCTGTACATTATTGTTGTGTCAACAAATTTGAAGAAAACTTTCTTCTCAACTTCTTCCTTTCCTGAAGATCACAGATTAAGCCAACTATTAAGTCATTCTTATATCCTTTGCATTCAGATGTGAAATAAAACACCTGTACTTTGCTGTATAAGAGCCTTCAAAAAGTAGAATGTGGCGAGACAGAAACCTGCTTTCAGAAGTCTCGACAGCAGAGTGCCTAGAGCTGACAACTGATCTCCTTTTGAAATGAATTGTTTTTTGCTTTAGATTATATCAGGTACTCCTCTAGGAACATATATAAGCTTTTCAGTTTGTTTGCTGGGTTTCACACAGATGCATTGCTAACTTCTTCCTACCTAAAAGTTCCCTCCTCTCTCTTCCATACTGCATTTCTTCATTGGGATTGATGTGCATCCCTCTGCTACTCCAGGTACACCTTTGTTTAAGTGCTAAGGTTTCGTGTTGTCATGTCCTGTGGCTCTAAATTTCTATACCTCAGATCATGTATTTATGGTAGCAACGTGCCCACTGTCCACCCTCTCTCACAAATTTTGCTCAGGGCTTTATTGCCTCTTTTTTAGAGCAGGCCCTGACTTTAAGAAATTAATACTAATACTCAGAATCAGGGATTAAACCTGCACATTTTGATGATTGCAGGAGGTAGCCAGTAATTCACCTAAATCTATATTACCTGAAACCCTGCTCTGGTCCAGTCCCACACTAGAAATGCAGATATCTCTTTACAGGACACTGACACTAAAAGTTGGCCCAGGTGCCAAGTCAAAACAAAGGTAGTCTGGACTTGCCTGAGAACCAAACAAGGACCAAAATTTGATCAGTTATAAAGAAAAACACTACTTTCCTCTCCTGGTTTCCACTGAAAGTATTCTGAAGACAGAAATTATTTGGATTTATGTGGCTGGCAACAGTGATAGGAAGGATATAACTCCCAGGATATAACTCCCAACACTTGTAGTTGAGAACTTCTGTGCTTGGACACCTGAAGTTAATGACTTCAGTAAAGACCTGATGGCAGGTCTTCCCACACCATTGCATCACCATGACTGCAGACGAGCAGCAAGGTCCCTCTGGAGCTCACTGCATTTGCTTCCTGGCTTGGAACAAAGTCAAGAACAAGGTTAGTTTGGACCAGCTGCATCCCCACCAGCATTCAAAAGAGGCAGATACAAAGTGATAATGAAAATCAGCAAACCAAGCCAACCCCATGAAAAGTTGGATTATGAGTGGATGAGCTTCCACCCATTGCATAAAGGCCATTAAGCAGCAGTGTTCTCATTGGAGTTCATTAAAATTTCAGTGAAATGATTCTGCAGTTTCTTTGCAAGGTGCCAAGATGAACATTGAGTTTACAGCAGGCATTTTCTAGTGCTTCTCATTGCTTTTAGAATGACATCAAACTTCTCACTTTATTTTCCTTACTTTCCTGTGCTGCTACTGACCAAAATGGGAAGACCGGTCAAGCAATGGTAAGGCAGAAGTTCATCCAGTGTGAAAAAATAAGGTTCATATGTTGTCATTCAGCATGAAACTACTTTCACATAGTAGTCTGTTGCCTGGATGTATATTTTTTCTTTTGCTGAATATGCACATTATCTTGTGGACTCTGAACAAATGAAACCTGAATGATATTGCTCATCATTACTTCAGCATAAACACAGACTGTAATCAAAACCATTTTTAATATTGGTTCTTGATGTCATCCTTATATAATTTAATTAGCTCAGTGACTTTTTTCTTTTTTAGACTGCTGTAACAGGAAGTAGAATACAATAGTAGATACCTACTGCATTCTGTGGATTCTTAACACTTTTTATCCTTCTAAACATAGGAGATTTTTAACCCTATACCTGCAAATCACTTTAAGTTCATTTTGTCTAGAAAGATAAATATAAATGCTATCAAATGTAATACACAAAAATTAAATTCAGACCATAGGTTTTTCCCTTTAAAGGTAGGTGTAAATGGCTGCAAAAGTTCATCTACAATACTAGGAACACTTATGATTTATTCTTTCTCTGACGTCCATACCAGACAGAGGGCTTAAAACTGCACCTCACAAAAATGTTTTTACATACACTCACTTAGCAACACCTTTTGTGGGTCCTATTTTCAGAAGCGGTGTCTGCTTACAGTACTTGCAGATGTGGCTGGGCACGGATGTGGGGTTCAGCAAACCTCCAGACAAATAGTCATTTATTGGAAAAGGACAGGAATTCAGTTGTGAAAGGCTGATGAAAAATGGTAGAGATCCTTCTTCAGCTCAATATTCAAATAATGCAAAAATCACGGTGAAGTACAAAACAAAACAAATCAAAACACAAGTTTTTCTAAAGGAGTTTTCTAAAACTACAGGCCCTTTATACAGCCCAACAGGATGATCTGTATCGAGGCCATATGTCTTTATACCAGTGTTGTACTACAAGCTATCAGATCCTCTGCTCTACTTGCACAGGTTCACTGGAAGTAAGTTTACAAGTTTCATAGACTTCTTTGTGCTACCCAAGTACAATTTGTAGAACAAAGAAAACATACACGTAAATGAGCAAACTTGGAAGCAGGTAATATTTCAAAAGAACTTCTCCAAGACTTTTGCTGAGTTGTAATGTGGTTTTGTCATTTGGTAAGACATGAGACCAACATAATCTTATAATATCTTTCTAATATCCACCTGTGTTGTTTGTCTCCACTAAGAGTTAAGGCTGCATAGTAATCTACAGAGCATCTCAGTGCTCCCTGTTTCCTAAGCTTCTGCTAAGGTTGGAAGTCTGTGGATGGATGTCTCTCATAAGCCTTCTGCCAAAATTTCAGAACGAGCAATGGAACCAAAAAGGTTTTTACCCACTTAAATGCAAAGCTAGATTAATTTTTTATCATTATTTTGGTTTTTATGGCATGAGTTGCTAAGTGTCAGCACTTCCTTGCACTGAATGGAATGTAAGACCCAGGTTGTTACACCGTAAGTAAGAGCATGAGTCTGAACTTAGTCGACCTTGGGTTTTGCCTATTTTTTTAACAAAATTTGCTAAGAAAGGATGCTTCTGGGTTTTTATGTTCCAGAAAGGTAGGAAGTGTGCTCAGAAAAACACAGAAATTACTCTTGTTCTGGTATCAGAAAAGGCACTCAAGTTAACTGGTAGCAAAATAACTGATAGTTTAAAATGACATTTTTTTCAAACAAATTTTCAGCCTACTAGTAGTGTATGAGGGATATCAATGTGTGCATCTTTTCATAGCTAAATATAATCTTACTTTATGAGATCACTATTCTGAACAGTTATGTTGTTGATTTTATTGTTGTCTCAGTCTGCCCAAGTCTGAAAATAGCTAAATTTTTTCTGCTTTTGGGTAAGATAAACATTTAACAGAGTCTGACGTCAGAAGGTCCCAGAATGACAATTCCATTGTCACCGATTCCATTAATTTATGTATGAGCTAGAGCATACTCGATATTGATTTAAAAATTCATAGTGATAGGAATCTAAAAATGCCTGTATATTTTTCCTATCTGGATACTTGCAGATTGTGGACAAAAATCACTTTGTCAAAATATTAAAACTCTGCAATGATATTGTTTCACTGTAAGTTACATCTTCAATGGTTTTATGGCTTTTTCCTGAACCCTCTCTAGTATGTCCACATACTTCCTGAATTTTAGAAAATGGCATTTGGAAGGATGGGGGTGTGGGTTGGTTGTTTATTTGTTGGAATCAATGCTTGCAAAGTTTTCTCTCTTGAGAATGTGGTTTATATTGCTCATGCTATATCATCATCATAAATGCTTTTTCCACCCTAAATAAAGTAAGCAGGCTTTATTAACTTTCATTAATTCATTTTGAAAGGCTGTTCCAGAAACATCTTCAACCTCCCACTGTAAACTTATTTCCAGACTACGTTGATTAATGGTCAGTGTATACCTTTTGGGGAGTCTTTTTGCTAGTCATGTTTTCAGTCTTTTATACTTCAGTCTCTCACGGATCATTATTCCCTCTGCGTGTCCTGATTTCAAGACAACACCCTAATCCTTTGGTGTTTAATGCTTCACCCTTCATTTTCCTCACTCAAATAAGGGAACCCTTTTTCTGCTCTTTCCAGCCAAGGGTCCCAAGGATACAGAATCCTGCAGCTTCTGACTTAGTGTCCTTCGGGCATGATGCAGCTTGCTCTGCCTCCTGAGCTGTGGAATTTTCAGAGAGGACAGAGAATGGTTCAGCGAGACTTACCCAAAGCATCTCCTGGACCACGTCAGCTCTAGGAAATGAAAGTGGCAGTTTCACTGTGGGTGTTGCAAAACGAAACCAAAAAAAATGAAATTGAAATGAAAATGAAACCTTACAAAGTCTCATTAAAGAAGCTGTAAATAGCTACTATCAGAGGAATTCCTGAGTTCTTGAATCTGAGTAAAGATCCCCCCTTTTCTTATTTCATTAAATGTTTAAAACAATTTAATTTAGTAGTTATTCATAATTTACATTTAAGTGAAAACTAAGTTTAGAACAGATTCATCATCTACATTCTGGCTGATGTGCTGCAAACTATATGGCCCACAACCTGCTGAAGCCCTCTTCTACCCCATTTAACCCAGATGCAGCAATCTCCCTCAATACTAACATGTAAACAACCCTGTCCCTTTAACCACTATCATCCTCACACTTCCAGAAAAACAAACTTTATCAGACAAATTCAGATGCAGATTGCATTGGCTCAAGGCAGTTCTTGTTATCATTAATGCCCAGAACTGTCCCCCGGTTTTGCAAATGTGGCCACCCAGGCACCTCACATAGTTCTGGGGTAATTTTTTTTATCCGTGTCCTGTTTTTACTCCTAAGGACAGCAGCTCATGCATAATTTATTTCTGGGTGGAGGTTTTTTTTTTGTTTTGTTTTGTTTTGTTTTTTTTTTAACCCCAGACACCATTTTTTAGCAGTTGACATTAAGACTCTGTGTCTTGGTAGCTGAGTAAACAAACCTGTCTATTCAATCTTGGAGTAATGAAAACTTTTGGCATAGAATTTGTGCAGCACAGCTGTTTGCTTCACATTACCTGGTTCCTTACTTTATCCTGGAAAATCCTGAGTGGCCTCAGCCAACAGGAAAAGAGGCACCTTATTTCAAGAAGGGCTCTCTTGCCCATCTGTGGCCTAGGCACCATGGACAGTATAAATTGTGGGTAACTTATAAAGATTAAAACAAAATTTAGAATAAAAGGTACCCTCCAAAATTTATGTGGAATAAATATTATGCAAGAATAAGAATATTCATGCATGCAGCATGGAAAAAAATGTTCATGTTGTTGAACCCATATCTTTCCTTTAGTTATGGCACATCAGAATCACAGAATCGTAGAAACACTGAGGTTGAAAACGACCTCCAAGATCATCAGGTCCAACCAACAACTCAGCAGCCCTGTTCACCACTAAAGCATGTCCCCAAGTGCCAGTGCCACACTTGACCATTCTTTGACCATTTGCACCTCCTTACCCAGTAGCCAGATTTCTCAACACTTTTTGGCCTTCATTATCCAAAATCCGCACCCCTCTGACAGACATGGTTACAACTGTCACAAAAGTAAGATTAACATGAAGAAACTAAAAATGAAAACATCTGATGGGTAAAATATCATCACGTCCTCCTGGTCATTTGGGGCTGATGCCTAACTGGAAAGGGCATTTGAAAGCATTGCTATTATAATGGCCTTAGGCTGAGATGGGAGACTCGGATCAGATATCAGGAAAAAGATGTCACTGTTAGGGTGGTCAGACATTGGAATAGGTGGCCCAGGGAGGTGGTGGTGTTTAAGAGGCATTTGCATCTGGCGCTGGGTGATGTGGTTTAGGGGTTACAGTGGTAGTGCTGCGCTGATTGTTGAACTTCATTATCTCAAAGGTCTCTTCCAACCCCGATGATTCTACAGTTCTATATTTAAAACTATTGCAAAAACACATGCACCTGGCACAGGTACAGGCCGTTCATCAGGCTCTCTGCATGACTAAGCTTATGTGAGCATCCAGCTCACAGCACAATTCGCGTCCCAGTGCGTTGTGAGGCCCAGCACCGCACAGGCATTTCATATTTTTTATTGTTTCTCTCGGCAGCAGGACACGGGGAAGGAAGGAAGGCAGGAAGGAAGGCAGGCAGGGCAGCCCCGGCGGGGTGTGAGCAGGGCGGGGCAGGGCGGCCGCCCCGGGGCCGGCGGTGCCTAAGGGACAAAGCCGAGCTGGGCGCTGGATGTTGAGCACCATCTTGGCGGCCCCGGGCGGCGGCTCGGAAGCCGAAGGTTCCCCCTCGGGCGCGGCCTTTTAAGCGGCGTTCATTGCAAAGCACGGCCCGCACCGCCCCGCACCGTGCCCGCAGCGCATTGTCCCCGCACGCAGCGCCCGCCACCCCCCTCACGCGGCCGCACCC
>VZTI01000839.1:3285464-3308577 GCA_013397865.1 Struthidea cinerea
GAGCCCTGGCGGGGCCGGGGGGAGCAGATGCGCGGCGCGGGGATTCCCTGAGCCTTCATGTTGGGAAGGGTGGGTGGGCGTGTGGGGGGTTGGTGTTGGAAGATGCAGGGGCTTTGGGGTGGTTTGGAGTGAACCGGGGCGATAATAATGATTTTAAAGTATTTTAAATAATTTTTTTTAAGATTCCGGGTTTATTTATGCCTTCAGAAATCTTCTTTCACCATCACCCTCCCTGGAATGTCAGGATGGTACAGGATCAATGCAGAATGCTCTCAGCTGTTGCCTGTCAGTCATTTTCCCCTAAGCCTGGCTTCAGATGTTTAAGAATCCCAGCTCTTTTTATGGCAGTAGGCTCCTGTCTTCCTCTGCAGAAGGGCTGATTCCAGCCAGTATTGTGAGCATGCAGTGTGGCTGTGTTCTGGGAGGATTTAATCTCGGGACTCTCTTTAGCTATTGTGCCTAACCACATGCACAGTGTGGTATTGCACTGGCAATACTGCACTTGGTGTGGGGGTGTCCCTTTTAATTCCCCCTCCCCCCTTCTGAATTTCCTGTGTGCAGCTGTGGGTTTGGCTTGGGAATCATGTGGCGATTGTACAGTATGTAGAGGCAGTTGGGTGTAAGGGATTGTAACCAGCTGACTTCAGGAGTTAGTTCTTTCAACTGGCCAAGACAAATGGGAGATATCCTTATGAGGAAAGAATGCAGTGGGGTAAGCTGCATCCCCTTGGTCGGAAACCCTGTGAAATGTTTACCAAAATTGGTAGATAATAAATTTTATACATTGGATAATTTTTTTGTTGAAGTATCACGCAGAAACCCACATCAGAATCATTTGCATCTAGAACAGGATGCTCCTAAATAGAATTGATTTTTGCCCTTGAGCATTAAGAAGCCCAGAATTTGGAAACACTTTTCTTAGCTTTCCATTTTATACCTCGTGGTCTTGGACAGCTTTCCAAATGATGGATCAGTTGTTCTTGTGCTTAAGAGGAATTTCACACACATGGGAGTATGAGGTGTGCTGAATTTTTGGACTGAAGGGACCCGTGTACACAGAATTTGCTACAGTAAACCTGATTTAAAATCTGCAAGGGTGACATCTCTCCTAAATCAGTAAGAATTATCAGACTTGGATTAGCACCATCATGTGTTTTAGCCCTGTGAACAGTGACTTAAAAAAGCAGAAGTTTTAATTAAAAATGACATAATGGCTTTGAGAGCAATGTAGTGGGGATTAAGTCCAGTGATGGCGCCTTCTTGGTGGATGAAGGCAGGTTAGAATGACTGGATGCACAGTAATCAAAGCCCCAACTCGGAGTAATCCACTCTTAATGTGGAGGGGGAAAAAACACACAACCCCCATTAAAAAAACCTCCCCAAACCAAATCATTTAAACAAACACAATTTTAAAAGATTATTCTTGTGAGTTAAATGCAGTGAAATGTGTGTGTCAGTGACTCCATTTTGTGAGTCTTACTCTTGAGGAAGGCAGAGGTTTTGCATTTATTTTGGAACTAGGTAACACTCCTAGGACACTTGCTGTTTAAAGTGACCTAAAGCAAAGAGGTGTGTCAGTTTCTTTTAGGAGGTGTCCTATTTTGGGCACCAATAGCATTGATCATTGCAAGATAATGACAGGAGGCTCATCTTTTCTAAGATGTATGACATTCTGTGGAAAGTGGCAAAAGTTTTCTGAAGTCTAAAAGCAGAATTTGTAAGATGGGATGAGATTTGAGGTTTGCCCTTAGAACAGTCTGATTAATTAGCACGACATAACCCCAGGTAAATGAGATCAGAAAGAACCTGCTATGCCAACAGAGATAAAAACCAAAATAACTATGTAAACAATTACATGAGAGATTTTCTTTTAATGAGTTGTTACTGTGATCTGCAACTTACCTGCAGTAGAACAAATGTAGTGGTTAAATCTGTTGGAGCATTGCAGTGGGTTTTCACTATTTACTAGAGGTATGACCATGGTAAATGATCCTCTTTATAGTTTCTTTAGTTCCTCTAATAACTGCTCTTCAGTTTTTACAGGGAATTCTTCGTAAGTGTAGGAAGAACATACATGATATGTGTACACTATGGTTGCTATAAATTAGTATGGAAAATTAATGTTCTTTATAAAAATTCATGCATCATGAAAAGCCTTTTGAGTTTTCATGTATCAGTGGACAGTTATGGTGGATCCTAAGGTAATTTAAAAAAAATATAAGAGAAAGCATATTATGATCTAATTTTAAACTTGTATTTCTAAGTCACCAAACTAATTTGTGATTTCTTTTTTTTTTCATTTGCTTTAAAGAAGTAGTATAATCTGGAGAACAGGACAGCATTTACCATGTATTTTATTCCAGATTCTCAACCATTACACAGCAGAGCCAGTGTTGAGCCACTTCTGCAGCTCAGAAGACTTTGTATACATCACAGTATTGAGTACCCATTCTCTTTGGAGAACAGATGGCCACTGGTGGGGCTTCAAATGGTTGTGGGCTTCTGAAAATGGGGAGGTCTGTGCTGTGGAACAGGGGAGGACAGACAGGGTTGCTGAAGACTACTGGTTAAGGGTTTGCATATATTAAAGGTGCTGTGAGAGCTTCCTGAGAGTAGAAAAGTTGATGCTTTCTATGTGAGGACTAGATGCAGGAAAGTTTTTGTCTTTGGGACGTTAGAGTAGACTTTTTTTATGTATGGAATGGTCAAAAATACCTGGATTTCTTCAGCTTCTGAATGTGTTGAAGAGAGTGAAAGCTGAATACTTCCAGCCTTGTCTTGGCCTGCCTGCAGTGTTTTCAGGATGATGCTTCACTGTGTCGTTAAAACGATGAAGTAATTCACAGAATCACAAATGGCTGAGGCTAGCAGAGACTGTGGGAGTTCACCTGGTCCACACCTGTGCTCACGTGGGGCCACCTAAAGCCAGTTGCCCATGTCCAGATGGCTTTTGAGTATCTCTGCGAATGGAGACTCTACAACCCCCCAAACAACCTGTGCTTCTGCTCAGTCGCTCTCACAGTTTCCTGACATTCCTATAGAAATTCCCATGTTCCTATTTGTGCTATTGCCTCTGGACTTGCCAGTTGAGGAGGGTCTTGGAAGAACAAGACAAAAACTTCTGTTTTACTTAGTATCTCCATCAGCCTTTATGTGCACACTGGTATGCAAATTAAGAGCCCTGGGTGATTCACATTATTCATGATTTCCCATGTCAGCTTCCCTGAAATAGGTTGGACCTTACAGTAAGACCAAGGTACATAAATTGAACATCAGATCAATTCCTCTGACTGAGTCTTTCAGTGGCATCTGAACAACTCTGGAAGATCCATTGTGTTCTTCCTCATAGGGACTTAGCTGTGCTGGAAAATGGGCTCTAGTGTGCTGCCGGCCCTTGTGTTCTTTAAGTTCTACAGTAATAGCTGTTTAGATTATGCAAGGGGAAAAAAACCCCATGAATTCAAATAGAACTCAACCGTAATTTACAGGTTCTGAAGTGCTTCCTTGTTGGCCTGTTCCTCTTTCAAGAGGTGCAGTTGTTCTGTTAACAGGACTAAGCAGAGTGCTGGTAGCAGGAGTTGGCATCGGCCTCAAGGCAGACGCAAGCCAAAATATTACTAAGGGGAAAAAATGATGAATGAGAAGCACACACCATTTCTCCACGTGTAGAGCCAAAGCTTGATGAGCAACTCTGTGGGAGAGAAATTTTATGCGTAAATAAAAATATAATTATTTTTTTAAATTTTTCTTACAATTTTTAATTAGTGGCTTTGCATACAACTTGAGTTGCTCTGAGTGGTTTTTAGCTTGATGGCTATTAAAATAGGAAATTGTCATTAGTAGTGCAGCTTACACATTTTTCATACCCAATTACTACACCAGGAAACTGTAACTGGAATGACCTTTGTTTTTTTCTTTAAAGGTCTCAACTGTGTTATAATTGTCAGCATTTTTTTATTACATCTAGCCCTATATCTGTATGGGTGGGAAATTTTAGACATTTTAGAGTTCCTGATCAGTTGAAAGTTGTGTGGAGTCTTGCATGAAGTAGATGTAGTCATTGTTGCTGTTGATGAGCTGTTTGCTTGAGCCTTTTAGGCTGATAGAAGGGAGATGCCAGAGGGAATGGTTATTGATTGCTGAGGTACGTGATCAGTGGAGGGTGTCTTCCAGAAGTTTTGCCTTTTTGGAGGATGCATATGAAGCAGTGTAAGTAATGAGAGATGGAGACTTCCATGAGTATGCCCAAACCAGGGGATTCAGTGCTGTGGCTCTTGCACAACTGTCAGAAATATCCTTGAATTTACATGTGGTAATTGTGATTGTGGATGGAAATAAGCAGTAGTGTCATAAATAAAACTGTGGTTGCTAAAACTGATGTGATAGTTACAGGATATTTTTCTTTCCTGATACCTGCTTGTAATGTTTGTGTTTTGCAGTAAGCCACAGCTGCTTGCTTGTATCAATTCTTTATATAAACAGGTGCAGCTAATCACTTGTAATGAAAATAATACCAAGTTCAGTCTTTCTTGTCCAGTGGTTTGATTATTTACAAGTTTCCTTTGTTTGCTTTAGATTCTTATTTTTTTTTCCTTTGGGAGCTCAGCATGAGATACATCCCTTAGTAATAATTATTTCGTGTGTTTGTTACATGAAACAGTTGTGTTTCAGTGTTAGTTAGAAACACTAAGGGTTCTTGCATCAGAAAAGGAGTGAAAGGCTTGGTAGTTGGATATAGGCTGCTTGACCTTTATGTCACTGGTTCAGAAAAAGTCCATGGTACCAGATGCTGAAGTGTTTGCTGTTTGAAATTGGCTCAGCAGTGGGTAAGGTGATATTAATACAGTTTTAGTGTGCGGGTATGCATGACTCAAAAGCCAACACAGAGGCTGTCCCTGGAAAGAAAGTTTGCTGCTAAACTAACAGCACCTCATTTTTAGATTAGATCACCCTATTGGGGGTCAGATAAACTTTCAGAAAGCAGGATACAGAGGAAACTTGGATTGTTTCTGCCTGTTTTACAGATTTGGTGAGTTTGCCTGGAACTGGATTTAAAAAAAAAAAAAAAATTGTGTGTGCATATACACACACAGACATACAGTTCACTGTAAGGGCACTTCAGTAAGTCTTGATCCGTTTATGTTATCAGCAGATCCTAATCCTAAATCCATGAGCAAAACCCAGGTAAAAGGGAAAGAGTGTGTGTGTGTGTCTGTTATGAAATGAGGAAGTCTCAGCTGCAGTGATTTTGGTGCAAATGATTGGTTGAGAGCGTCCTGCCCCGTTGTTCACCCCGCACACCCTGTCCAGCCCTGGGTGAGATTCGCTGGGTCTCCCATCCCCTCCCTCTGCAGGTGCTGGTGTTGGGAGCCCAGCTCCTGCCAAGTGAGTGGCAGAGACAGGTCTGAACCCAAGAGCCTGTGGAGCCAGCAGGACATTAATAGCCTGTACTACAGTACAGTCCCCTGTCCCCCTGAGCTGGGCTGCTCCAGCCAGGGCATACATGGACTGCCAGAGATCCAGCTCACAGCACAAATGGAGTGACTGACACTAATATCTGGACAGGCCAAATCAGAGGTCTGGCAAGATGAAGTCATGTCAATTTTTCTTCCCCTCTTGCTCTCCACAGATTTGTGTGTAGTATAAGAGGCATACAAAGGTTATGTGTAAGCTTCCTTGCTGATACTACAAATCCTCACTCTTTTTGTTGCCACTGTGTTTATTGATGATGTGTTTGGTGGTCTCCTGTTAGCTCTGCGTCGTCACTGGAGGTACATGGAATGATATGTTAGGAACATAGTACTCTTCAAACTCAGATACTGGCATTATCTGTTTTAGGCAACGCTGCTAAATTAAATTTCAGTAATGGAGTACCTTGTTCATTAGAGCGAAAGTTAAGGTGAGGCATCATTACTTAATGTAGTAGAGAATGTTTTTGATACAGTATCAGGCATGACTAGTGCAAATCTATTTATGTAGGTTACCTCACGAATAAAGAACTTCAAAACTCCCTAATTGAAACCCAGGTTATTTACTTTTCTGTTTTATGTTCATCACACCTCTTCTGGAGAAATCCTTGTGAATTTATAGGATTTATTATAACTTTTCATGTAAAAAATCTGTTTAGTATTAGTATTATTTGTATTAGTGTCACAGGTTTTTTTATAAAAACTTTTTTTTTTTAATTTAATAATCTTAGGCTCTATGATGACTTCTTTAAAAACTACACTAAATCTCATCCTGCCGCGCATGAAATCTCTTTCTGGTTTTATCTGGAAGTTGTAAGTGGCAGCTGATAGTGTGTATAGCCAGGGCTGAAGGTAGGAAAGTCGTACGCAGGAAGTTTTGCTTTCAGAAAATGTTCTAATTATACTTTTGACATCCTTCTTGACAATAGTGTAATAATTTCTTAGAAAACTATTTGAAAGTCATATTGAATTCTCATTATTTCTAGTTTTTATAACAAATGGACCATACAGTCCATAATATCTCATAGACTGCTTTGCTTCAATTGCTGTAAATGCAATCTCATCCCCACAGCTGTAGAGAAATTGATAATAGTAGGAAGTAATTGTACAGTTAGACTCTGATGAGACTTTTCAGACCTCACAACAATAAAATTAAATAATAATTATATAATTTTATTTAATACTTTACATATGTGCAATTGTGACCTGAAGTGCATACTCGATAGATGTTATGCTTGATTATACTAGGGAGTGAAAGAGTTTGGGAATACCAAGTGAAAAAGCTGTGCAGGTAATTCCAAGGCAGTTGCTGCCTACGTGTCTGCCAGCAGTGAGTCTGCATTACATTCTCCTGTGGGAGGGAAGAGCGGTGTGCGCACTTTGAACTGAAAGACTTCCTTCTGTGAAGGAGTTCCTGGAACCCACATGGTGTTGTAAAATGTACAGACTCTTTATTGGAATTTGTACTTTAGATTTTATTAAAAATTGTCCCATGTTTCTGTTTATGCAGCTGACGTTTGTGCAGTGTCAGCTGTTGGGCTGCTGAGAGCTGTGTCACTGCATTACTGTTCCGCTTCAGCTTTGGCATTCTTCAGTGGGATCCTAGCTTGAAAATTGGTTGTAACTATTAAACCTGTCTGTACCTTACACAGAAACCCACGCTTCACCTGGTAATGGGCTCACTGTCTTAAATCTCAAAAGTCAATGCAGTTGATTCCTTTTTTTCACTTCTTTTGTCTTATTAATGAAATCTGCAGTAGTTGAATTCATGACTTTCTAAACTCTACTAAGCATTAAGCTCTGAATGTTAATCAGGTGTTTTATCATACCTGAATTGGAATCTCTCTTGATTCCGAAGTTGTGCTTTTTAAAAGGAAAAAACTGAATTCAGTTGTGCAGAATAAATTTTTAGCTGCTATAGGCTGACCTTACAAACACGTTGAGTACTGTGAGAACACAACAGTAATAGAAGACGAGGTTCCGCTATGAAATAAGTAAAGTAAAGCAGCATAATTAGGCAGAGACTAGTACTGAATCACAGACTCTTGAAATGCAGATAAATGGCTGTCTCTGGTAGGGAGCTAATCTCTCCCTGTAAATACTGCTGTCTCTTGATAAGTTGTCATGTAGCAGAATGCTGGACTGCAGGAAGTTGGTTTTCAGTGCCGTGGCTTCAATATTTTGTCCCTGTATAGAGTTTGGATGAATTGTAGTAGAGTAACTCCTGTTTTGTGCACTGTATGCCGTGTTAATTTGTCCCCATGCTGGGGCATATTTGAAGGGAACTCTTGGTAGCATAAATTTGGTAGAAATTCTGCTTTATCTCTGTTGCTGGCTTACACATGCTTTAGGCAGTAAAATTTTTTATGCTCTTTGCATCTTTAAACAGACATAACTTTATACTCCCATCCAGTTTCCTTGAAACTGAAAGTCCCTGGTTCTGGGTGTATTTTACTGTCAACTTTTTCACTTGCTTACCTTTCAGAGAAGGAGATTTGCCTGCCTTCCGTTGCAGTGGTAGGATGGCTTTTGAGAGGGTTTATTTTATTAGGAGCACACTAGGTGGTTCAACAAGATGATTTCTGGTGACCTGCTTTGTTGAGGGTTACCAGTGTGCTTTCTGCTAGAACCAGTCTTTTGTGTCCCTGACAGATGGGTTTGAGGGAAGCTCAGGGAGCAGAAAAGCAGGTTTTGAGCAAATGCTTCCAGAGCATTGGCCGAATATGAGCTCAGGTAAAAGGAGATTTGGTTTTATAGGCCCTTTGCAGCCAGCTGTCAGTGTGGGCTCCTTTACTATCTGTCATTACATGGAGGGATCTACTGTGTCAAAATTTATCTTTCCCTGAGCTGATACATAATACCTCAGTGGGCTGGTTGCTCCTTGCACAGCTGAAATGTTCTTCGTCCTCCTCAGCTGGCAGTTTCTTAAGGGGATATAATCCATTCAGCAGATTTCCTGGAACTTCTTTTAACATAGCTATGCAGCTTTCTTACTCCTGTAAAACTGCAGGGCCCTCCTTGACCACCTCTGCTTGGGAAATACCAGTCTGGAGCAAAGGCAGGAGTAATGTTCTTTTTATATTTTTTTAATTACTATTTTCTTCAGCATGCCTACCTTTCTTAATAGAGAAATGTAGCAGCTTAATTTCTGCATGGATACTTGGGTGTAACTCTATGAGGCTGATACTTGTCTTTAGGTTTTTGGCACAATCAGTGTCCCCTACATATAAGCACAAAAAATCCTTGAAATACTGTATTCTCTTTGTTTTCCTGGGAGGTCCTACAGGCATTTGGCCTCATCCAGTCCCCAATTTAGTACCTGAAAGATGATACCATAACTAGCTGTGTGGCAGCCTCTACTGCCAAGTGTGATTCAAACTGGCTGCCGTACTGCTCAGAGGGACAGTTGTTTAGGATTCAGTTTGTGTTGGGAAGAACACCAATGAAGCAAATAGTGCTGTGCACAGCTATTTGAATAACTGCTCTTGCCTGGACCTCTCTCATTTTGTTCCTGTAAAACACCTGTGCACACCTGTGGGTAAAGTAAGAAACTCTGGATAGTGAGTTCAGTTGTAAATGTGCTGGTCAGATTTGAGCAGCCATTGGGAGCAATCCCTGTGCTCTGCATGTCTTGGAATAGGCAGCTAAGAATATCAGCAACCTCATGCAAAGAGTGGGAGTGTGTCTTGGAGCTTTCCTAAATTGGAACCTCAGTGTTAGTGGTGGTCTTGGCTCAGGTTCAGGCTGTATTGAAATTGCTGCTTTTTTGATTTCACATGCATTCCTGTAACAAAAATGTTTTTGTTTTAGGGATTTATCAAAGATGTTCATGAGGACTCCCTCACAGTTGTATTTGAAAACAAGTAAGTATTTTATTTTTAAAATAATCATTTGAATATTAGGCTATTTCAGTTTTTGTACTTCTGCTGATGTTTTTTGTTTAGTTGTTTTGCCTTTAAGAGGAAGCAGATTTCATTAAATGTAGTTCTAGAAGTACAGGCTCGCTATTCTGTTCAGCTTCCATGAACTGCCTTCTTGAATCTGTATCAAGATTCAGCTCATCAGTTACACAGTCCCGTACATTCTTCGGTATCTTTAGTGATGCCCATAGATGTGACAGCCAAGTTTAATTAACATAGGAATCAGTGGCACAGGCTTGATACTCTTACACAAAAGCAGAAAAAGGTGGGAGACACCAAAGTACTTAAATCAGCTGTTCTGTGTCTACTCTCTGGAATGCTGATCACTATTCTCAACCAGAGAAAAGTAAAAATATCCTGATGGTGATTTTTTTCTTTTAACTATTAAGAAGATAAATATACATATATATCCAGTCGAAAGACCTATTGTTTTTGAGTGGAAAAGAGTGCAGATCTGTTAGCGAATCTTGAAAAAGAATTATCTGTGAGGCCCATTTCATTTAATATATAAACACAGCAGTGCTGCTAGGAACTTGTAGCAGCAAGCCAAGGATAATCGGATAGTAAAGTACAAATGAGTACCTGTTGTTCAGCATTCTGACTGATAGCTCTGTGGATTACCTGGGAGATTCCAGTGCTAATTCCAAATACTCTGTGAGCTACATCTTCTTTCCTGTTTCCCTTCCAGTTACTAGGTGGAGATCCTATAAAATGTGTCTGCTTTTGATGTGAAAATTGTTAGTAACCTTTGCCAGCTCTAACCTGTAGATCAGTTTTGAGCCTTTCTTCAAGAAAGGTTGCTGGCTAATAAAGGTAATACTAGGGAGTGTGCAAGTGTGTCTTTATAAACAGTATTTATAATACTGATGACATAATCCCAGGGGTTTGTGTGTGTGTTTGTACGTATATACATGCGTGTAAAAATAAATCCTTGGGGGGGGACATAAGTAATCCTGGGGTTTACCCTGCAAAACCCAGTGTTTGTTTCTTTCTAGCCTGTGTTTTCTAGTACTTATTTTATGAAAACAGAAGATGAGGTGGCAACCATAATTTATACTAACACTGAGGTGGTTATGGAAGCTGTATCTGTCTCCTAGGTTTTCATACCCTCACCCCAAAACCCAACAAACAGAAAAAAAATTAAACCCTTCATCTTATCCATGGTCTGAGAAGATGTGACAAATCTTCAGTTTCATCTTCAGCATCCAGATTACTTTGTAAAGAAAAGTAATTACTTTTCTTTGCATTCAAAGTACATACTTTCATGTCAGAAACCAAGTAAGCTAAAGGAAGTGCCAGGGGTTTGCACCAGGAGCTGAATTGTTGGCAAACGCATTTCTAGTATTTAGTATCCATATCATCCATGTGTTTTACAGAAAGTCTGGCAGCTGCAGCCATGTTTCAAAAAGGATGGGCTGCAGCATATGTGGAGTGTTCTGTTGACTAAAAATAGATCTGATCAGGAAGGGTGTACACGCCATTTATTCTGTGACGTAAATCTGATCAATTCTTACGCTTTTTACGGAGTTAAATTCGTAAGGGCTTTAGTGGAACCGAAGTTGGCAAGAGTGACCTGTGCTGAGAGCATCAGTGTTGTGATAGTGATTATCAGTAACAAATACACACATCTACCACACAATAGGCAGTCTAAACTGTCACTTTGCGTTTTCTGCTATTGTTAGCCAATCTTTATCTACAGCTGTTGTAAGGTTCCCAAAGTTAAGTGTACCAGCACAGACTGCTAATGATGATTTTGTGGCCATAGCAACAAGCAGTCTCTGAGCAGGTAGCCTTAATTCTTTTAAGAGACATTTTCTGAGGGTAAGGAGGCAAAGGAATGAATGCAGAAGCTTCAGGAACTGGAAACTTTTATTACTGTTAGATGGAAAATTGGATCTTGAGGTGCAGTTTCATAGAGGCTGATTGGAGTTTGAAGCAGCTGTATTGAAGGAGAGGCTTCTGTATTGTAAGAAGCAAGAACCTCCCTTTTTTGTGATTTGTACCTTGTAGTTCAAGCATCAGTTCTGTCGGATTGTCTTAGTAGGTAGTTTGTAGCCCATCACAAGTAATTTCTTAAAACATCTTATTTTGCATTTCACCAGTGAGATGCTCCAATTCTGGACTTAAAAAGTTTTGCTACCAAAACTTGGACTCATATTCTGAGAACTGAGCCTTCTGTGCCCTTTTCCACTGTGTACTTCCTCCACTGGCAGGGAGGGGAAGGAAAAACCCAAACCATTAGATTAGTAACCGTTGTATTTGCAACAAGGACAGTTTAATTGCAACTGAATTTTTTTGCCAGCCTCCTTCACCATTTCTCTGAAATGGAATGTAATTTGATTAACATTTTGTGGCCAAAATACCTTCCAGCCTCAATGAAAGCTATCCATGTCAGAGAATCCTTAAGGTTGGAAAGGCTTAAGCTTGATCCTCTGAGATCAAGTCCAGCTGTTAGCCCTGCACCACGATGTTCACCGCTAAACCGTATGGCCAAGTGCCACATCCATGTGCCTTGGAACACCTCTGGGGATGGAGATTCCACCACCTCCTTGGGTAGCCCATTCCAATGTCTGACCACCCTTTTAGCAAAGAAATTTTTCCTAATATCAATTTAAACCTCCCTGGCACAACTTGATGCCATTTCTTTTCAGGTCCCTCTGAGCCTCCTTTTCTCCAGGCTGAGCCCCCCCAGCTCCCTCAGCTGCTCCTCACCACATCTATGCCCCAGACCCTTCAGCAGCATCCTTGCCCTTCTCTGAATGTGTTCCAGCACCTCAGTAACAATCTTCATGCATTTTTGTTGTTTTTCAAACTATAATTAAAAGAAAAATTTTTGTTATAATGTCTAGATTAAAACTATATGCTACGTAACATCTTTATTAAGTGAGGTACTTGCGTGTAAGCTGTCTTTTCAGAGGAAACATGTAAATGTATCCATCTTCTTATCTAGAAAGTTGCAGAAGTGCCCTTTGCTCCTTATGCTCGGACTCGTTTCACTAATTTAGGCTGCTCTGTCTGCAGGTTGTTAAAAGCAAGCAAAGCAAATGACTTGCAGTAATCCTTACTGTTACAAGTTGGTTGGTTCTGATTCTGTTGGTGTCTAATGTGAGTCAGATGGGCAGAAATGATGGACATTGCAGTGCTTTGACAGATAACCATTAGAAGTCCCTCAGATACTCTAAATCAGTAGGGGTTTTTTGAAGGGTCTTTTTTCCCCTGGTTTTATGTCAACCTGTGTAGAGTCTTTAGTTGGGTTTCTGACTAAGAGTGAGGAACAGCTGATGGCATTCTATGACATTCACAGAGTAGAAGGAAAAGGAATTTCAGGAGAACACGGTGGATTTAATTGCTCCAGTAGTCTTCATAAAATGCACTGAAAACATACACTTCTACAAATAAAATACTTTTGTAGAGCCGAGTACAGTAAGATAAATGGTCTTGCTATACAAGAAAGTAAACCTTTATTTTGTATGCCTAGAAATAATTGGTATTGATAGGCATATATAAAGATGTGTTACTGGGGAACATCAGCAAGTTTGCAGGTGGAAAGTTTCTTAAAGATTGGAGTTAGATTTTCCTGGAACACGTAGAACTGTGGTGGTAAGCAATTGAAATGTTAAATATGAGGAGGAGAAATGGATGAGCCCCATAGTGGACTGCAGAGCTGAGCTTAAATCTGTATAAGGGCTCTATGACTTGAGCAGTAGGAGTGTTAAGTACATGATATAATATCTTTCACTGGGGTTTTATGAAAACATTAGTTAAATTTTTCAGTTAATTTCAAAATTATGTCATTAAATATCTTCTCAGAGAATTTTGTCTTGACATGATTATTTTGTTCCTTTGGTTATAAGGTTTGCTTTCAAGCAATAAGGAAACAGACCTGATTATATGGAAAGAATGAATTTTAGTGAAACATGGAATTCCAAAATTAAAATGAAGAAAACAATAGGAAAGTTTGAGAATTAATGTGTAATGCTTTTTCAACTTCCAGTTGGCAACCAGAGCGCCAGGTGCCCTTCAATGAAGTCAGATTACCACCACCCCCTGATATCAAGAAAGAAATTGGTGAAGGAGATGAAGTGGAGGTGAGTGAATGCTCATGAGCTGTCCTGGTCTGTAACTGATTGTCCACTCAGGGCAGTCGTGAGGGTTGTAAGGGCATTACCAAGCTGAAGGTTTAAAATGGAGCATGTGTCTACACATGGATTTATTAGAATTTCAGTGAAGCTGTGACATTTCAGTTTTCCCACAAAACTACTAATGGAAATTTTTCAAAATCTAAAACTTAAAATAGCTGAGAAGGTTTTCATTCTGACACAAAATCTAGGCAGTTTTCTTTTTTGACCTGGAATGTAAAGTGTTGGAAATCTTTGATATGAAGATGTAATAAAGCTGCTCTGGTAACAAGTTTTAACCCAGATGAAATGTCTGGTACAGTCTGGTAGGAAATTGTGTGAATTACAGTGTTCTACAGAGACAGAGTGTTAATAGGAGTGATGTACTAAATCTAGAAATCAAAATATGCATGTTCTGCTCCCTGGTCATTGTAGTATCATTAGTGATTTAGTTTAACTTCCGGGTTTTTTTCTGTACTTGTCCCTAAAATCAAAGTAATGAGTTTCCTTTGCTGAGGATACTTCATAGTTTTGGGCAACTAATCTAAGAAAAAATGTAGTATAGGTGCTGGGTTTTTCTATTCCTTTATTTGAAATACATTGCCTTTGTTAGAGGTTATATTTCTATAGAAAGTTTATTTTCTACCTCCTTGCTATTGTAAAACTCGTTCAGTCTGCATGCAAATGACTTTGGCCTGTCAGAAGTGTATAAGGAACAAGTGAAACTTAAAGATGAGAAAACTGGGTTTCAGAAGTCTCTGTTCTATATCTGATCATGCATTAACTTGGTAGCATTTTTTTAATATGGAATATGTAGTCATGTGATGACTTGGTTCATTTCAGTAGTCCTTGGTTTGTCAAGTAAGCCAAGGACAAAACAGAAATCTGAATTGTGGAGTTAATTTTATGTGTGGACTTCCAGTATGAAGACAGTGTTTGAATTTACTGAGGAATTGCCCTCAAAGAAGCATTTAGCCAAGGTTTTATCTTCCTTTAGAAATTTCCATTGAATTGTCAGTAATTTATGCAAAGGAAATCTGTGCACAGTCCTTGGGAGTAGAATACTGTTCCATTTTAATGAAAATTAGATAAGTTGTGTGGTTCTTTCTTCGTTATACATGCAGGTAAGTGAAATATGTTTGTATGTGCTTTCAGTGGTTCTGACTACTGTCATTTTCAGGTTTATTCTAGGGCAAATGACCAAGAACCTTGTGGCTGGTGGCTGGCAAAAGTTCGAATGATGAAAGGAGAGGTAAATTATTTTAAAACTTAATGATTTCATGCTTTCATGTTGAATACAGTAAACAGAGGTTCTTTGTCATGAAAAAACTCTGAATAAAGTACTACAAATACAAAAACATGACAAAAGAGAATTGTTGAGACCACTTTGGAATGACCTTTGCTGCACTGCACAGCAGAGGGTCGTGCCCTTAGAGCTGAGCAAGTGACTTCCATTATCATCAGTTTAATTGCTTGAAGGACTGAAGGCATGCCCCAGGACAGGACTTCTAACAAACCTGCTTTGTGGGTTGAATTTGGTGCTGAAAATGAAGTAAAGCACCTGTGGTTAAAACCTGTTTATAGTCCGTAAATTAAGCCTGCTGTAGCTATTGCTGTGTGTGGCTGTGGGTTGGTTTTTGTGTATGTGTTTTTACTGAGTGTAGTGGAAGGGCACTGCTTGTTTTGCTTTCACATATGTCAAGTTTTTATTTTGCCGTAAATAAATGGTTTGCAGCTGCCAAGTAAATTGCAGATTCAGACACTTGAGTATATAGAGCTGTGGCAGTGTTTGACCTGGTCTCATTAAAGCTTTATTTTGTGAAAAGACAGCAAGAGAATTGAACCTCATTGTGGGGAGAGTCCTGTGTTTTGGTGCTTCTGCTGTATGAGATTCCTAAAACTAAAGGAAGCAGTACTGAGAAAAAATAATTATCCAATTTCTAATATTGTGTAAAAACTCAACAAATACCAACTTCTGTTGAGCTCTGTAAGGACAAGGTGGTAGTAAACACCTACCAAAGGAAGATTCTGTGTTTTGACCCTTGCGAATAAACAGCTTGTTAAGAAAACAAGATAAAAGGAGACAAACTGATTTAAATGATAGTTTGTTATTTGTGGCTAATACGCTTTTCTTAAATGTCACGGAAATTTGAAATTTTGCTATCCGTTACCTTGCTGTGCTGCTAATTTTTGGAAAAAGTCATAAGAGGAAAATTTCTAATTCTGATTTTAATTTCAGTTTTATCCAATTCCTAATTTTCTAGTTTTTACAGAAAAAAAAAAAAAATCACCCTCAATGGCCAGTGTAGGATTGTCAAATTAGTTATTTTAAGGAATTGTCCCTGCAAAGAACCTCACAGTTCGTATTGGCTTCTTTGTACTGTCTTTAACATGATTCCATATTTAGATGTTTTCCTCGGAGTTAATATGAAATTCACAAACAACCCATTTGTCTAATGATATGTTTCTTTGGGATTGTTCTGATGTCCAGAATTATCTTTAACCATAGAAGTTAAGTTTTTAGTGTATGTAGTGGTAGATCTCTTAAATTTAGTTGTAGTTTAATGTTTATTGTTCATTATTATTAGTTGGGGTAATAACGATACATTGATACATTTCAAAGCAGCTTTATATAATTAGGATGATACTTAAACTAAACTTAAAACTTGAAATTTAAAAAAAGTGTGTCATGGCCAGAGTGGTTTGTGTTTTCTGGATACTTAAGCAAACAGATACCAATTTTGAGGGAGGAAGAGATGAATGTACTGTGACACCCTTAAATTGCATATAGGTGGAAGGGAGGGGAGGAGAAGATTGCATCGCTAACACAGAGTCAGGCTTCAGGGATACTGTGCACACAAGCTTCTTTGAAGTTGTATGTGTTGGGTGGAAGTATAGGAGTAGATTATTGGTAACTGAAATCGTCTTAGTTCTCTTGCCTCCCTAAATTTGGCAGTGTGTGTCAAAAAGATTGAGTTTTTATATTGATTTTGATCTTACATGATTCCCAGGTAGTTTGCCCACTGAATCAGTGGATTTGCCTTGTTTGTTTGTTTGTTTGTTTGTTTTAAAGTGGCACAGAGTGGATATTCTGTGAAGAATTATTCTCTGTTCGATATTTTTTAGAATTAGAGCTCCAGTAAACACTTTGGGTTTTGGAACTTGAACTGAACTAAACTTATAAAAGCATTTAAAAGAGAGATGGGCATCAGAAAAATCAATCCAATTGATTGATTGCTGTTGTGGGGGACTGAGACTGTGCTGATAACAGTGCTCTGACTTCAGTGAGGGAGCACAAGGGTGCTGAAATATGTCCAGGCTCATTTGTGTAGAAATGTATCATTTTGTCAACTTAGTTTTAGGGTTTTGTTTTATATATTCCTATTTTGTGCTTCCATGCTGATGCCAGTAATGTTACTATGTCTTTGTTGTTCCTGGCTGAAGTTACCATTTTTAAAAAAAACTCTTTTGCAGTTTTATGTTATTGAATACGCTGCATGTGATGCCACTTACAATGAAATTGTCACTTACGAACGACTCCGACCTGTGAATCAGAACAAAACTGTCAAAAAGAACACCTTCTTCAAATGCACAGTGGATGTTCCTGAAGACCTGAGAGATGCGTGAGTAGCTCTGCACACTTCAAGAAGGCTTTTACTTGCTGGAAGGGGTAGAAAAACCCACTTGGCTTCTATTTTAGAGGCTGATTTACAGGTTCATGAAGAACCTTACGGGTGGTTATTGCTGCAGTAGCTCATTTAGAAACTGCTGCCTGGGACCCCTGCTGAGCTTTCAGGGTAAGGACAAGAAGGCAAGTTCTCAGGTGGGAACTTTGTGCCTGTACAGTTGATTCACTTCACAGTGGGCCTGTTACTGAGACTTGCCAGATAACCATGATGCTGTAGAATCCGCAGGGAAACAAGCTCTGGAACCATGTTAGAGAGAATGGGAACTTTCTTGTTTCTGAACAGTCCTTGCCATAAACTACAGAAATGTTCTTGGGTCTGATTATGTTATTACATGTTCAGTTTTGATGCAGCTTGTTGAAATAACAGTCATTTTGTCTCCTTAGGTGTGCTAATGAAAATGCCCATAAAGATTTCAAGAAAGCTGTGGGAGCATGTCGAATTTTTTATCATGCTGAAACTGCTCAACTAATAATACTGGTAAGTAATTGCTTCTATGTAAATGTTGCATGAATTCTCAGTATATTATTTATAGGAAGTATATAGCCAGCTCTGTGTGTGTATGGAAAATGGTTTAACTTGTAAAGCTATGTAAATTGTGAGAGATTTTATATAAGTAGATGTGTTTATTCTTTGGGGGTAAGGCCTCCAATGCTTACAGCCTAAATTTAGGAGCAGCTTTGAGTCTCATTGTTTGTATGACTTTTGTCATTATCAACTGAGTTCCATTTCACTGATTTTAGCAGGTGGCTCAGAGGTAAATCATCTCACTCCACTCTGGAGCAATGGCTTTCCCTTTATGCTGTGTTATGCTGTGCAGTTTGACCCATAGCTGGGTTTCCGTGTGGAGACCTGCACCAGTTCAGTGTAGCCATTAAGGAATTGTTCACCTAGGTGCTTCTGCGGTGGTGTTCTTACTTCACAGGCTTGTCTCAGCTTTAGTTTTTCTTCGTAACTCCATTTACTTAATATTATCCACTTGAATCTCACTCTGCAGGATTGTGTTGTCCTTGATTATTTCCTTAGCTCTCTTATTCAAGCAGTGACAAGTCTGTGTATGGTAGAAAGATTTATTGGGGCAATATCAGGGGGATAGGGTTACTGTGTAATTCAGCAGCAAAGTCTTTAATATAGAACACGTTGTGAGTGAGAACAAGTAGTTGGTCGTGCTGAATTTCTCGCGCTTTGAGGAAGAGCAAGGTTCATGTAACTTCTGGAAATTGAGATCATGTTTATGACTTAGTTTCAGTAGGTTACTGATTTATCCTTTAAATGTGTATTTGCTTACAAAGCCAAAACTTAGGTTCCCTTTCTCCTGTAGTCTGCCAGTGAAGCAACAGTGAAGAGAGTGAACATCCTCAGTGACATGCACCTGCGCAGCATTCGCACCAAACTCATGCTGATGTCGAGAAACGAGGAAGCTACAAAACACTTGGAGGTAAAGCCACAGCTTGTGGCTCTTGTTGCTTGAAACTGAGCTCAGAGCAGTGCTTTACAGTGAGTGCATGTGGATGAGTCTTCCTTTGTTTTCTCTTCAGTGCACAAAGCAGCTTGCTGCAGCATTTCATGAGGAGTTTGTAGTCAGAGAAGATTTAATGGGACTTGCTATAGGAACTCATGGCAGTAACATACAACAAGCCAGAAAGGTTCCAGGAGTTACAACCATTGAACTTGAGGAGGATACCGGTACTTTCAGAATCTATGGAGAGGTAAGGGGGGAACTTTGTATGAATCCTTGGTGCATTTCACTCTGTACGTGCTTTTGGAGTGGTGAGAGCTGTACCCAGAATTAAGAACAGAAAACACCTGAGTTTTTGTGTGAGTGTCTTTGTGCATGTTGACACTGTGGCAGCTTCTATTGCATATATTTGAAATACAAGCCTTTGTTGCAGTGGTGACTTCCATAAGGTGTGTTCTGTCCTAATCACTCCATTTTGCTGATGCACAAATGCTGTAACTGCACTGTGTATATCCCGGGTCAACCTGAGAGAAGTATCATTTCCTGCTATTTTACTTGATCATGGGTTTGTTTGGGTTTCTTCTCTCCCTCAGAACCTTATTGGTTCTCCTCCTCCCCTCTCTCTTTCCTGTGTGTTTTGCTGTGTGGTGTCTGCTCCTCTGACCTAGCCATGTGTGTTAAAGCCTGTATCTATTGCTTCTAACCCTTATATTTTGGCAATTTAATGCTGGCTTTGGCAAAATAATGATTTGCTCCAAGTTAATTCCATTTGCGTGACTCTTCTGAATCTCACAACTACCTTGAAATGTAGCTGGTCCTTGGGCAAAACAAGGATCCACTCAAGAAGCAGAAGGCTAGTGACAGAAATATCACTGTCACCAGGGCCGTGTCAGAACATATTTTGAGGGTTTTTATCCCATGTTACCAACTCTACAGGTGCCACTGAGTGTCTGATGTTAAAACCTCTGGAAGTCTGTGGTTGTCTCCTGTTTCAGGAATCTGAGGTCTTGAATTCTGCTCCATCTATGTCAGGAGTAGAACCTGGTTGTGATCAAATACTCAGATGAAGTTGATCCTGTGGAGAGGAGGTCAAACTTCTGTACTTCCCAGTATCTCTCAAATTCTGTGTCCTTTTTTTTGGAAACCTTAAATGCTTCCAGGATATCAGGGTGGCAACAGATCCTTCTTTGATGTCCTACGGCCAGTAAATTGCATCTCAGTTCCTGAGGAAGAATCAGACAAGTTTAAATGCAGTGGAATGTCCAGTGTATTCCAGTTTTGATCTCTTTCATGTGAATGATGTGGTGCTGGAACTCGTGGAAAGGTTATGACTGTCACCAGCCTCTTACAGAGGTGCACAACAATGATTATAAATGCCAGATGCCCCCTAAATAAAAATGCCTTTAGACACATCCGGCCTTCTCCTTCCTAGAAGTGATAAGTGCTTCTAAAAATGCCAGGCAGCTTAACTATTCCACATGATAAGGGTTTCAGCATCTGGCTACACTTGCCTATTCTTTTTGCCTCTTTTCAGCTGCAGTGGGCAACCAGCCAGGTCCTAATGGCTGAATGCACAGGCAGACAATTTCAGGCTGAGATGTGTGGGAGTAGTGAACCAGTGTTGTTGACATAGCAGTCGCGGTCTGAGGGTTTCCCATAGCTGATGTTTTGCATACAAATAAAAGTTCAGTGTTGCTCAGGTCTAGACTCTTTGAGGGAAGAAACATGAAGACAAATTTTAAAAAATATTGGAAATCTCTGTGGATAGAAGGAATTTAAACTGTATGGCATGCTGCTTATGCTTTTATCGCCATCTGGTTGAGACCATTTTGGTTTCAAGACTCTTTCCTGTTTGCTTGAACTTCTGATTGTGATGCCTGTACAGACCACAGGCCTGTGAACATCAGACTGCTTATGGAAACTTGTGCTTCCCAGAGAGGGAGAGCTATGTCAGAAATAGAAAAGTTCCTCTTAGGCTTTCATTACTGTCAAAGTGGAATTGCAGTCAATTCTTGTGCAGTTCGTAACAGTGGTAGGTACAATGCTGAGTTCAGAAAAACACTGCATTTAATTTTTCTATTAAAGACTCTTCGGTAGCATGGAGGTGTCTTGATTGTTTGGGCTACTGTGTGAGGTAACAAGAGCATCAGTGGACGTGTAGGCTGTAATTCAGAGTTAACAAAGGTAGTTGGTAGTGACTGGAATCCTTTGAGGTCTTTAATCCATGTTTCACTACAAGGAATTGAAAATACCTTGTCTGAGTCAGCTTTATGTGCTCACTCATGTTGGGGTGTGAATGAGTTACCCAGGTTGTACTCACGTAAAAATCCTGAGTGCTCGTGGCAAGTGTAGAGAGGCTTAACGGTGCACTGGAGAGCTGCAGCTCTGGCAGTTGTATATTTTCTTGTCCTGACTGCTTCTGTAAATGCATTCACTGTTCCTTCACCTTTATTTGGGAAAGAATTGATAAACATACCCGAGGCAGGAACTCTTTGCTTAATTGTGTCTATATGTAGAAATCATTGAGGATGAAAAACTGCTAATGTGTGTTAAGTTTGTATCATTTGAGCAGTTGCCCTGAGAATGCAGCATAACCTCTGCTCCTCACAGTGGCTTCCTGTTCATCTGTTCCTTGTGCTTGATCACTGCTTTCATTATCTTGAAATCCAATTTGTCCATGTTTCTTTTGCTGTCATTTTGACCTCTGCCAGAAGTAGAGGTTTATACATTTTCTTCTTCTTCTAGGATTTGCCTGATTTGATTAAAAGGTGCAGGAGCTGGTGGTACTCTTATTTCATGTGTTGCCTAAAAATGACATGAAAGGGCTGAGGCATTAGTGTAAAATGGAAATTGTGCTCTTAAGCTGTTTGTACTGACTAAATGCTGATATTCCTTCTTTAATTCTACATTTACGCTGTTGCTAATTTGTAGCCGTGTTTCTTGTTTTAGCATCCCAATTAACTCAGTTGATTTCCATCATTTAATAATAAAGCTGTAAGAGAGCATTTACAGGAGTTCTCCCCAGTAACCAGAGCCACTGTCCTATCTTGGAGAGCATTGTAGATGAACTGTGGCCAGAAACCAGCATTCTGGAAAGAGAGTGCCCTGGCTGTAATATCAGTTGCAGTGTTTGCTCAAAGCCCCATCCAACCTGGCCTTTGAACACTTCCAGGGATGGGGCATCCATTTTGATATCTCAAAATGTCTTGAAATAACATGAAAAAAAATGTTTTATTCATTACTGATGCTTTGCTTTTCTACTGAATTTTGTCTCTGGGCATTTTACTCAATTATTCCTTTATGATTTAGTTTAAAACTGGATTAATCTTGTCTCTATTCTTCTCTTTTTGAAAATAAGATTGTTTGGAAGACTTGCAGCTGTTGCTACAAGGTTTTGTTTTTAACGTGCTATATTCACAAATAAATTCCATTTTTTTAAATTCATTTCCAGACTGCTGAGGCAGTAAAAAAGGCCAGAAGTTACTTGGAATTTGTGGAGGATTTTATTCAAGTTCCCAGAAATCTTGTTGGTATGTAATACTGCTAAAACATGAAAAGTTGGGGAAAGGGAGCCTAATCATCATAACTTTGCAAAGAGGATATAGATGCCAGTACAACATTTGATTTCTCCATTTAAGTAGAAAGTGATTAATCTTTTAAAACTACTTGTATCAGAGAATTATTATGAAATTGGATGTATTGTTGCTGCGTAATACTTTGTCAGGATTTTAACACTTAAACTGACTCGATTACAGACTTGTACCACTTAATTTAATGGTAGTATTTGAAGTTCAGATTTTAGTGAAAAAATACACTTTACTAAATTGACTGCTTAAAAGTGCTGAAACTAAGTTCCAAAATTTAATCTGAAAATACTCCAGCTGAGTTGCAAGAATGACACAAGACAGTTCTCCTGTTACTGCTCCCTTCTGGGTTGAGGTTTGTCAGAGGTGGTGGTTGGATGCTGGTGAGCTCCTGTATAAATCAACAGTGCTCATGGGTCTCAGCCTCAGTCTCAAAATAGACATTTTTCCATGTTGCACCTTTATGAAGGTGTAGCATAGTCTGCTAGGTTCTGTACTGAAAACCACCTAAAGGTGTGAGGTTAATTTTGTTCCACTTCAAGACACAAACGTCTTCCCCTAGTCTGGCCTTCACAGGGGACAGTTTTCCTCTTCCCTCATTCTACTTCCTTTATCCTGCTTTTTACTCAAGTCTGGCAGCTCCCTGCTCCCCATGCCTGTGGGCATGGAGGCAGTAAGTTGCAGGTGTTGTACCTGATTGAACAGCTTGGATTATCCAGAGGGGAAATTAAAACCTGGGCTTTAACCTCCTGTGGTTTGGTGCTTGGAGCCTGCATATTGTAAATAACATGATTTGAATAATTCATGTGCAAACTCCTAAAACTCAGACATCCAAGGTGTTAGAACTTGACCAGATTAAGGTACAGGGGGGTTTCATT
>VZTI01000839.1:3308651-3328651 GCA_013397865.1 Struthidea cinerea
AGTAGAACTTGTGCAAATTGTGTGTCTGATGCAACTTACTGGTTTGCTCATCTACGTAATGTTAAAAGCTCATTTTAACATGCAGCAAGTTAATCACTAGTTTGTATGTGAACAATTTTTTTTCTGCAATCTTGTTCAGTAAATCTAATTAATCCAGAGAATTTTGCTAAACCTTACGTTCTACAAGTTGAGTTTTGGGGAGCTTTTGGAGAGCATTCATTAATGTGACTATATCCCACATAAAAATCAGGGCACAAGTCACAGCAGTGTGTTTAACTGGAAATGCTGCTGTTAAACAATTACAGTGCCGGTTTCTGATGAAGGGAAATGTCCTGCCCACATCACCTGTGGGCGCCCAGGTAAGCAGACAGATATTTAGCTACACTTAATGAAGACATCCAGCTTAAAAGAAGTTTAGTGCTCATCAGTGACTCCAGTACAGAAAGATAAAAACCCAAACCTGCTGAGCTGTTAGAGCTGTTGAGGAAGGAAAACAAATTTTTAATATATTTTGCGCATTACTTTGTGTCATGTTGATATTTGCTGAAAAGAACATTCCTTATGGAGTATTCTGTCACACAGTTCTGGCTTTTACCCTTTTTTAAAGTTGTTCTGCCTTCCTTTGCTCCTAATTTTAACACAAATGTTTTTAAGTGTCATATATTTAGCTGGGATGAAGAAATGTTTTCATATAACTTTAGTCTGAGAGCTAAAGTCTTGTAGTAAGGGACCCAAGGAGTCCCCTTTTTTTTTTTTTTTTGAGATTTAAGCATACAAGTTCTGAAGAACCTTTTGGTTTAGATCCCATGCATGATCTCAAAATAGGTATTTTAAAGGTACTATGAAAATCACTGGTCGTACACAAGTCTGTTGTAAAGGCAAAATTTTTTAAGAGGCTTCAACAAATGTATAAGCCTATTAAAATGTCAGGAAAGATTGAATGAGGGCACACGTGGAGTCGGGGAGTCCAAATAATTTTGATACATAAATTTAAAATAAGAATTTGCAAAACTCTTGTGCCTTTTTACTCTTGGTTTGGTTCTATTAGAAGCTTGTGTGCAGTGGTGATCTTTGTCACTGCTTGTCGTTCTGCATATAGAGAGAGAGTTTAACTTTGGAAGTTTTCACCTGTTTTCTCTGACGTCATGTGGGAGGTTTATATATAAAATATCAATAAACATGTTAAAATACTATGCACACTGGTGCAAAATTAACCATTCTTGCCCTCTGAAGGAAAAGTTATTGGAAAAAATGGAAAAGTGATTCAGGAGATTGTAGACAAGTCTGGAGTCGTCAGGGTGAGAATTGAAGGAGACAATGAAAATAAGCTGCCCCGTGAAGACGTAAGTACTTTATTCTTTCCTGCTGTGACTAGATTTTTATTTTCAAACCCAGTTTTATTTCACAATCTGTGGATATAGAGAGCATTAGTTTTAAGTGGGCATCTTGCAGTAGATTTTATATGAGGTAATTCAAGGAAGGTTTTTTGCTGCTGATGTAAGAGGTTGGTTTTTTTTTACTCTTTCTCCTATATGTACTTTGGCTACATAACTAATTTGGGATTTAGTGTTAAAAGTATCCACATATTATAAACAGATAAGAACAAAAGGTAAAATCTTGTAAAGGTGCCTGGTCTTGTAAAGTTGGTTTAATGAACCACTGGGCACTTCTTGGTAAACTGTGGATACTTCTACACACCTGCTGTGATAAACACACACAGCATGTGTTGCATGGGAGAGTATGAACATGGGATGTCAGGTTGCCTCAGCTCCAGAATAGGTTGTTGGGAAAGCTGGACAGTCTGAAGCCCCTGCTGTCACGCCAGCCTGAGCTATTTCTAGTGTGTCTTTGCAGTCCGAGGCTCAGTTACTGCCTTTGTTCAGCTCACTTTTGTAATTTAAAACAGATCTCTTTATATCATTTAAACAGAAAGCATTGTTTTGATGATAATGTTCTTCCTGATAAAAAGCTTCGATGCTTTGTTTCTTGTAGGGAATGGTACCATTTGTATTTGTTGGTACTAAAGAAAGCATTGGGAATGTCCAAGTTCTGTTGGAATATCACATCGCATATCTAAAGGTGAGTGTATTCGGGAGGGAGAATCTGTAGAGGAAACTTGGGTTGAAGTAAAGGAATTTTTGAGCAGCAGCTTTGGTGGGATTTGCAGTTAAACTGTTCCTCGGTATATCACGATTTAAAGCTTGGTGCCTTGAGCCCATTCCTTGCCCATGGGTATTGTGGGCCTGTAAATACCTTGTCATGGTTACTTAGTGCTGTTGGGGTAGAAAGAATCAGACTGTAAAGAACAGTGGTTTAAGGGGCATTTGGGAAGTAACACACAATTTTTTCTCTGTGTTCATGTTCTGCTGTTCTCAGGTTAATGCTGTGTTGGGGTAGGATGGGATTTCTAATAGTAACACAACACAGTGTAGTATTAGAACTATTATCTGTTTAGGTTGGTTTTGCTTTATGATGTTAACGGAGATAATGAGTTTGAATTGTGTTCCCTGGTCAGTTTGCTTTTTTCCCCCTAAATTTTAGTGGAAAAAATTTGCTGAATTGTAATTAAGTAGTCTTAAAGAAAAGTTATCTGCATAGTGGTGAAAGAGAATGTTTTTAGATCTCTTCCAAAACTCAGAGATAGCTCATCTTGAATTTTGTTATTTGTAGTCACCTTCCAGGTGGTGGTAACTCTCCTACAGGAACAATTATTTTCAACATGACTGGGTGGGTGATGGTGTTTTGTGAGGGACGTTTGTCAGCAGTCTTTTCAATGTTTTTTGTTTCATTTTATGTAGGAGGTAGAACAACTAAGACTGGAAAGGCTCCAAATTGATGAACAGCTGCGCCAGATTGGGATGGGCTTCAGGCCTTCCTCTGCTCGAGTTCCTGAGAAGGAGAAGGGTTACACCACTGATGAGAGCACCCTCTCCTCCGTGCAAGGCTCCAGGTCCTACAGCGGGCGGGGCAGAGGCCGCAGGGGCCCCAATTACACATCCGGTTATGGTGAGTGCCCTTGAGTGAGGCCTCAGGATACCTTTGAACCCAAAACCGTCTCTGGATTTCTTTGTGTTCAGCATACTTGAGTGAAGATAGGGAGGGTTGGAAATTCAGAATTGCCATTTGATTTTGTACGTAGCTCAAAACACCTTGTTAGATTTGCAGTCTTGAAGTTTAAAACTGAAAAAATAAACGAACCAAACTCTGGGAACATCTTGTCCTTCAGTATTGTTAGATGTTAGATAACATCATAAAAGCTGGGAAGGGAACTAGAGATGCTTTTCAGGAGACACAAATTTAAAAAAATCTGAAATTAGCATTATCTGTTTTGTTTGAGAAGGAGAAAAATTCCTTGTCTGTGATCATGGCCATCTTAGCAGCATATTTCTGAAAAGTAAACCAAAATGATTTAACATGGAGACAGCACAAAATCCTGTGAGTTTTTTAATTTGGTCAGGAACTAACTGGATTTTTTTTAAGGTGTAGTGAGGTATTGTGATGCATTTCTCAATTAAAAAGCGCAGTTCTGTTCCTGACAGGTGTGCACATCCCCAGCTCATCCAAATGGAGACACTGCATTTCAATATAGACATGTTTCACAAAGAAGGACAATGTTATTTTTTCAATACAGTAAATTACTCTGGATATCTACATGTAGCTCATTTCTGTTAAAAAATCAGACCCATTTGGGGTTTTACAGTCTGTCCGTGGCTATAGCTTCTTGGATTATGCCATGTGTTAGTTGTGTTGATTCTGATGATGATGTTTGTAACTTCACTTTTTATTATTTCCCAGTGAACTGACTGAACTGTAAGGAAACTTGTTCACTTTGCTTATATATATACACTCTGATTTGGAAAACTTAAATTTTTTTTTCCTCCCAAAATGGCAAGAATCACGTAGGAGCCATATGGGTCTAAAACTTCACATTCCAGACTGGTTTAGTAGGGAGAGTTCCTGGATACCTAAAATGAATAATAGGTGTTGGCTTTTCAGGTAGTGAAAAGCTGTGTGGGCTTGGGTACTCGGAGATGGCCGGGTATTACGGATGCTGTTTAATATAAACAGTGAAATTGTTCAAGCAGCATTACAGCATCCAGAAGGGGTTGCTTAGCAACAGCCACCGGCTATAAGGTGGCAAAGTTGTCCTTGGGAATTTTAGAGAAGTTGCCTAGAAACTGCACCAAATGCCTGCAGTGTGTAGACAAAGAGAGGAAACACTGCGTAATCCCTGGTTTATCTGTGTACAGAAATTACAGATTTGGTAATCTTTCAGCCTGTATTTCACATGTTAGTACAGACAAACTTAGACTGAGGATCTTATTTAGGTAACTTCTGCTCTATATTTCATGTGTGCATATATTCTTATATATGGGTGTAGATATAAATATTAAAATATATCTATGATTATATACTTGTATGTGTATTTATATATATTTATGCTTTTTTTTTTTAATAACAGACATATATAACCAGCAAAACTGGCTGGAATACTTCTGTGATGATAGGAAACCAGAATATAATCCCCGAATATAATCCCCAAATTCATATTAATTTCCAATTTTCTTTTTCTTCTCATACAAGGTACAAACTCTGAGCTCTCTAATCCCTCTGAAACAGAATCTGAGAGAAAAGATGAACTTAGTGACTGGTCCTTGGCAGGAGAGGATGACAGGGAGAGCAGGCACCAACGTGACAACAGACGACGTCCTGGGGGACGAGGACGTAGCGTGTCTGGAGGTCGTGGACGTGGGGGACCTCGTGGTGGAAAGTCATCCATTAGCTCTGGTACTGTGTTCCAAATGGATTTTGAATTGAGATTGTCTTCCTGGCAATTTTCTGTATAACCTCTTACTCCTCTAAAATACTCCATTCTTACGTTATGACCTTAATACCCTGGGATTTCAGTGCAGTTGTGTGATAGTTGTGTCATACAGTGTGTTTTAGATTTTTGTTTCTTTTCTGTTCACAGTGATCTTAATTGCCTTCTTCTACGGCTCACACAAAATGTTATTAGCAAAGTTGATAAATCTTTGGCATGTTGCCTATGGCTGCCTTTGGAGTTAAGCTTATGTTTAGATTCAGAATGAAAGAAGAAATCATTGGTTGGAAGTTAGGTTTTATCAGAATCTGTGCTAACATGAACAGTGTAATAGTGTCAGAAGTACTACACAACCACAGAGTGAAAGGTGTGTTTTATATATTTAGCAGTTTTGAGTAAAAGGCCTCTCTAAGTGTCATCTTGGAAATGTTTGTGGTGAAATAGTGCAAGTGCCTGTTGTGGTGCCCCAGAATTGTTACTGTTGGGTTAGAGTCAGAGGATCCAGTTTCAGATCAAGTACTGCAGGTCTGTGTGTTACACCTTGGCTTAAGGTTGCTTTGTAGTTTGAAACTTCGGGACACGGCTGTAAGTCAGCCTGGAAATGAAGTTACACGTCGCTACAGTATCTTAGATGGACACTTTCTGTTTGTTTAGTGCTTAAAGACCCGGACAGCAACCCTTACAGCTTGCTGGATAACACGGAGTCAGACCAGACCGTGGACACCGATGCCAGCGAGTCCCACCACAGCAGCAACCGCCGCAGGAGGTCACGCCGGCGAAGGACTGATGAAGATGCTGTTCTTATGGATGGAATGACAGAGTCTGATACAGCTTCTGTTAATGAGAATGGTTTAGGTATGTAAATGGTTGGATGGTAGTCCCAGAGCAAGCTAAGAAAAAAATGTGTTGTCCCTGTAAGTGTAGTGAAGCCCTTGTTTGTTTTTGTAAGTGACGAATCGTTCTGTTCAAGGTTGCTGTCTGATTAAAGAAAGACTCCCTCCATGGCCATGCCATGGAATCTTCTGTTAACTGAGCTCCACTAGCCTTTTCATGTGCCTTTTTTGTAAAAACTGTCTGATGGAGACACCAAAGACTTGACTTGTTGTTTCCCATTGGTACTGCTGCTTTGATAGAAACAGTACTGTCAGATCAACGTTCTGTTTTGTCCTTGATAACCTCAGTCTCGGTTGGGAAAGCTCCTTAAGTAGCTGTTAATTTGTCTCTACCGAGCTTCTACTTAAGAACTTTCCTCCAGTAAATTCTCTCGATACTCACTGGGACAAGAATACAATCTGTTGCTTAATGTAGAAAAACAAAATCTGGGTTATGTTGCTGAAATTTGACATATGGTTACTTAATAAATGAAATCTGAGGTCATTAAGCACGTGCCTAAATGTTTTAATGAACCAGGAACAAAAAGTAAAATCTAGCTTTTGTGTTACTGTGTATGCTTTCAGTATAAAATTTTCTTCTAGCTTTTCTGTCTTACTTAGTCTCTGTCTTTAACAGAAGCAATTTTAAATGCCCCATGCTGAAATTGCTGAAGAATTTATTTATTTTATGATCAGAAATAGTTCATTATAAACTTTGCAATTGCAGATGATAGTGACAAAAAACCCCAGCGACGCAATCGTAGCCGCAGGCGTCGCTTCAGGGGTCAGGCAGAAGATAGACAGCCAGGTAATTCGAGTGGAGCTGTGGGTAATCTCAGGTCAAAAGCATGAGAGAATGTTGTGTCTGCTGTTTTACATAGAGCTGCATAATATCAAAAGGTTACTCAATAACTAATAAGACTACTAGATAAAGATGAAAGACATTTCTTCTAATAGGAAAACTTCTAAAATCTGTCTAATGAAACTAATTGATGTCTAACTTTTTGCTTGGACATACGAGTTATGCTTCTGATCCAATTCTCACTGAAGTCAATGGCCAAAGTGCTGTTGAGTTCTGTGGTCCAGGATCACAACAAACATGAAAGGTTCATGGTCTGCACTCACTGCATCTGTGCGCTTGCACTGACTGGGACACAACCTTTTCAGCACTGGCTGAGCAGCAGTGTTGGAGGGGCAGGATGTGGGTCCTGGCAGAACTCAGTGAGGGAACTCACATGGGGTTTGCCAGCCCCACACCTGCATCACACTGCTGCTCTCAGTCCTTGGCTGTTGGGAATAGTTTAAGTCATCTGCAAATTGAGGGTGGGAAGGAGGAGGAATTTAAGTGAAATTGCATGTTTCCGATTTTTTGTTGTTGTGGCTTGTTGCATTTCTTTTGTGTGTACTAACACTTGAAATGTTAAAGGTGAACTGGCTAATTATCAATACAATGCCCTGTTTAGAAAATGCTTGTACATACACGGCACAGGGTAGTAACAGAAGGTCTTCTGGATTGACAGGTTCAAAATTTCACCCATATTTGTTTTCCTTGTATCTGTGGTGCTCATACAACATTTGGTTAAGAAGAAAAAAGTTGTTTTATTACACTAGCTAAAACTTGGGGGAAGGAAAAAATCAAACACCCCACCCTCCTAAAAAACCTCAAACCCACACGTTTCTTCTCAACATTCCAGTTTTGCAGTAGTAATATGGATTTGTAAAGGGTCAGAATTTCAGCTTTTACTTCTAAGAAACTAATTTCAGTCAGCAGCATAAAGAAATGTTAGTCATTGCTAGAAAATCATGTGAATTCTTTTAAATCTGAAGTATTCTGAGAACATAACAAAATTTCCCAAACAAGATTTCTCTGGCATCTTTGTTAAAATGCTGTAATAATTTAAAGTCTTCATAAATACCTATTAAGTGTGAGTGAAATTAAGACAGGAGGGACTCTTCCCTTCTTTCCCCCCAATGCCAACCACTGTACTTCAGTCATTTAGTTGTATCATTTGATTTACATTGCTGTATGTTATGGTTCTGTATACATAGAGGAATATTAAGAGTGCACTGTGTGCATGAAACAAGCTTCCTGTTTGCCAGTATTAGAGGAGTTGGGTACAGAACCTCATTTTAAAGAAGAAGTACTTGTGCAGAAACTCCCTTGGCCTTCACAGTTCTGGAAGGACCCAGTTGTAAGAAATCCAATTACTGTAACAGAACAATTCATCTGTTGCAGTTCCCAGTCGGATTTGGATTTCATGCACAGTCATTCCTAAATCCAGACAAAGAGCTCACCTAAATACCTGATACACTAAATATAAATGACCGTACAGTTCAATAGGCAATGCTTGCCAACCCTAATGTGCTGTAGCTTGTCAGAGATACAAGTGTATATTTAAAGTTGCAGTACTCCGTATTCTAAAGATAGAACTGAGTCTTGGTGTGGTTACAGGCGGGCAGCATCACACACAAAACCAGGCTACAGAACATGTGCTGAGGTGGTAAGGAGAGGTCAGAGGAGCCCTGGCCAGCCCCAGCAAGTGCAGCTGTACTGGCACAGACGTGGCCATGCTGCCCCTGAGCTGGGCTGGCTCCGGCAGCACTGCTGTGTCCACACACCCCACAACAGCCACACCCGAGGCAGGGGCAGTGCTGGTGGCACTCTCAGTACCTCAAGGAGGACAAGTTCCCTTGCCAGTCACTTCATGACGTAACAAAGATTTGATGCCACGTCATCCTAAGTGATACTGGGCTCTGACCCGCCCCAGGTCTGAGCACTGTTTAACTGCCTTCATTTCACTTCATTTCATGTCGTTAGTGTGAAATTCTGCACTACTCAAGCTAATAAAACCCCAGTGACACACACAGCCTGTAGTTTAAAGAGGCTGCAGCCAAATCTCTTCAAACCTAGTACAGAAAGCCCTTCTCCAATAAAATTTGCAATTGGACCAAAATTTCTCTTTTATTAAGAGTCCACCTTCAGATCATTGTTGCCACCGATTTTAGTGAAAATTGTTTTTAACAACAGAAACAAATTGATCCTTGCTGCTGTGTGGTTGATAACCTGTAAGTGTGAAGGCCTTTTGTGAGATGTCTCCCAGTTAGAGCATAACTTGTGCAGAAAAGACATGAAGGTTCATGCTGAATTGACTGCTGATGTGAGCATCACTGTGATTTTTTTCCTTGAACAGTAACAGTAGCTGATTATATATCACGAGCTGAATCTCAAAGTAGACAGAGAAACCCTCCAAAGGAGACAGTAGCCAAAACCAAGAAAGAAACGGTAAGATTTTTTTAATGTGCATTTCCTTTTTTCTCCTCCCTTGCAGCAGAACAGTAAAGGAATGAAGGCTTCAGTTAGCTCGCCCTCATTTGACAAGTGCTTTTGAGTTCAAGAATAAATCATTAAAAGCAAAATGGGCCCAGAGTAAACAGAACTGACAATGACTGTTGTTGCAGATTTTAGGGATCAAATTAAGTCTGTACACATTTTAAAATATAACAGTTAGTAATGTTGCATTATGTAATAAAATGGAAAATTGCCCATGGTAAGTCTTGAGAACTAACCCTTAAAACATGTTACAGATAGAGGATACTATGTGGCATTTTTAGTGACTTGTATAAACTATTTTAGAAGGAATTAAATTTACAAAGATTGTATGTTTTTGATCCTTTCTCCTTAAAGGATCAGAGTGGCATTACATTATCCTGAAAAACAGTCAGAACTGAATAAAGCAGAATTTCTTTAATTCTGTAGAGACAATATATTGCCACAAGTTCTCAGAGTTCACCAAAGTGAGAAAGATCCATTAACAAAATGTCATCTTGCTATAGACTTCAGAAGGGGTTGTAAAGCTCAGTTTTTCAGTGAACTCCTTCATGGGCTTAGACAAATAGAAATAAATAAGCATGTGGGTTTGCTGAGGATGTGCAGTCTTGGTTACGCTGGCATGATTTCCTCAAAGTGGCTGATACAGAAGTACCCCATAAACGACAAGGTAAGTAATCAGATGCTCTAAATGACAGGATACAGGCACAGACAGACAAGAGGTGTTTCCTCTTGCAAAGCTGCTGTGTGAGCCAGAGGGAAATTGAGATTACACTTTGCATTGTTATGGAATTTTTAATATTGCCCTGTTCTTGTTTTTGCAAGGCAAAAGATGCGATTGACGAAAACAGCCCTTCTGAAAAGGCAGTGAATGGTCCTGCCACCACCTCTGGGGATGAGCCTTCTAAACTACAGCACAGCCCTGATGAAAAGAAAGTCACTGTTCAGGAGGATGGAAATAATCAGGAAGAAGCAGTGCTGAATGGTGTTTCATAAACTGAAGTTCCTAGTTTACAGTTCTTTTACATTACATTTAAAATAGTGCTTGTATAAGCTTGCCAAAGATAGAATATGGATCGCCAGTCTTGACACCGCACTTTCAGTTCCTCCATTTTGGAATACAGAAAGGGGAGGGATCCTGGAGAAATCATATGTTAAACATACTTTGACACCTACTGTGTTATAAATATATCATCAGATGTGCCTTGAGATAGTATATGTAACATTTAAATAAACAAAATTGCTGGCTATAGGAAATGTTATTTTGTTTTCAAAATACGGCAAAGATGTGAGGGGGATCCCTAACATAATACTCTTTATGAAAGCATTAGCTGCTTTTGTTACATTTTTAATAATATGCAACCACTTCTTCACCTGAGGAATACTAGAAAGAAATGCAGTCTAAAATATTTTGCACTGAAATGTAATTTCTCCATTAGTTTAGTCTGGAAACTGGTCTGTTTTAATACATGTTTTTTAAATGCTGTATGTAGAGGAAAAATCTGCAGACCACTGGAATACATTTGTTAAATTCTCATAATCTGCAGGGATACTGGGTGACATTGGCAGTGACTGTTCTACATTGAGGCTTTGTTTGGTTTATTTATTAAACTGTACAGTATTTAAAAATCAAACATAGCTTTAGTTAACACTAAGCTGAATTAGTCATGTCCATTAAGACATAACCTGAACTACTGAAAAGATCAATTTCCAGAAAGTTTATTCTGTATAAACTACATATGTTAGTCCTTAGTAGAGTATTTTTATTTTTGTTTTGGTTGTTTGATGTGCAATATGTTTTTTTTGTATGCTGGTAGTAAAAGAAAATAAACTTTGATCTTCCATCTGTTGACTGTTTCTATCAGAAATTTACATTACTATTGACTGCAAGGTTTTCAAGCTGTTAACTAACAATGGAAACTTGCTTGTTAGGCAGCTTGAACCTCTTAACTCTTTTTCATAAGAGTTTCTAATGTGCTGATCTTCATTTTGTTAAGGTGATGATGTCAAACAGCAGTTAACAAGTCTAAAACCAGACTCCTTATCTTGGAGAATTGCATAACCTGACTAACATATATAGGAATTAATGCAGATTTAGTTTTTGATAAGTTAAAAGTATGACACACACACCCATCTTTCCAGGCCATGAGCCAGAGCAAGAAAGCACAAAACAGGTGTGGAGAAACATCTGGGTAGCAAGGTGGTGTAAGAAATCACAGCAAAAGGTAGCATGGACATTGTACTGACTTGAATTTGTCTTGCCTGATTTTGTCAGAAGTAAGGACAAAACCAAGAGTTCTAAACCAGCTGCTCTACCTGATAGAGCTACAGCAGACATGTCCCAGGCAGGGACCTGTGTGTGCCCTTTGTCTAGGACTTCAGCGTTGGACACCCAGCAACGTTCCCTCCCGCAGAACACACACAGTTAAACGTTGTAGCTTGAAGTGTGCACAAGTATCTCAGCTGATGGGGCAGGCACAGGAGTGGAGAAAATTAAAAAAACAGGGAAGGAAAAAACCAGCTATGTTTAATAAGTCACTAGTATTTGGCTGGGAAATACTTAAGTACAGAAACATTCTGCATCTGGCTTGGAATGTGCAGACTCCAGAACTGTGCATGGTGGTGTTCCAGCTGTCTTTCACCCTGCTTCAAATTCTGTAGCTGAGCAAAATTACTGCCCTTTCGGGGGAAGCTGTAAATGTTACCTGTTTGATCCTCCTAAAGGCACAGAACTAACTCATTCCTACTGTTGTAATGTTTCCTAAACAGCCCAGAACTCACCCACAGCACTGCTGGGGCACAGCAGGCAGCACTCACAAGATGAGATGCTTCCAGCAACACTGCCAAGTCCAGATTCTGGGAGTGAAAGCTCTCAACCCCGTAGTGTGTATGACCAGGTGGACATTAACTCCCACAGGTGCTGGGCAGTGTTTACCGTAGTGGCAGAAACACCAGGAAGATTCTTGGAGTATGACACAGCTCCTTGGCCCCAGCTGGGATCCTCACAAGCTGCTGGGTGTGAGGGGCTTCAACGAGCATAAATCCAGCTCAGGTATCCTCTGATCAATGTAGAGTTCCTGTTTCCTAATCACCGTAAGTGCAAACCTCACTCTGTGAGCTCTGGCTTTGTAGTGTACAATAACGTGTAAGACTGCAGGACTTCTGTTACAAATGTGGAATTTATTAAATGCTATTAAAATCTGTCAAAAACTAAAAGTTACTAAAACAATCTGGAACATTCCAGATCTATCAGTAACACTGAACTAACCTTGTTTTTCACAAGGCAAGGACAAGGGAGTACGTTGTTTCCTGTGGTTTATTTCTGCAGGCAGAGACAACCACACATCTCTCCCAGCTCCTCCTGTCCAATAAATCCTCTTGGTTTTTCCACCCCCTCCCCAAACAGGTTCGCTGTGCTAATTTTAGCAGATGGAAGAGCAGCAGCGTGAACTTTAAACAGGGCCAGTTCGACAGAAATTAGGTAACAGCATGTGAATCTACCTGTGCCTGGTAACACACACTGGCCACACCGAGTTACTGCTCTCAAGCACTGAAAATATTTCTGAGTGGCAGATTTGGCTGTTTAATAAAGAACAGCTATGAAAAAATCTTTAAGCCTCACTCCCTCATATATTTCCAAAAAAAAGTGACTTAAGTCGTGAGGGAAGTACCTTCCTGGGTTTGTATTTCCAGCTTCATTTATATTAAGTCAAAGACTGACATTAGAACTTTTCTTAAGCCATTTATCAAAAATAATCATTTGCAGGGACAAACCCTCTGAATCAGTGATTTTCTTTCTCATTCATTTTTTAGCTTGGTCTTCCAGTAGATCCTTAGCTTCATTGATTTTGGCTGCTACATATGGAGACCCACCTAGAAGAAAGAGAACCTCAAATCAGATGAAAAAATCCAACATTTATCTTCCGTGCTGATAATAATGCCACAGGACACGGAAAAAAAGAGCATGGTCTGAGGTTCCGCCAGTTAAAGAACAAACTGGTTGTGACTGAAGGCATCTAAGTTCACTCACAGTCACTGCAGGAGCTCAGTGTCAGACCACTCGTTCCTGTTAGGCTGCTTTTAGTTTACTGGAGTGGTTTTTGCTCCAGTTTTATCAGTCATAAATAAATTGGTCACTCCTGACTTAGCACAGTCTGTGGTGAATACAGAAGCACTGAACTAACAGGTCTGCAGATAACCCTGCCAAGCACAAAGTGCTGCTGTACCAAGGGACCAGTTCGGTTTTTAAACGGCAAAAAATTACTTAGGGAGACTGAGACAGAATCCACACTGCAAATGCACCAAAATTGTAAAGCCATGAGGTACAACGACTGTGTTGGTGGCATATATACCATTAATTGCACTCCAATTATTTACCTGAAGCTTAATTTAACATGTTTAGGTCATGTACAACACAAAATGCTATTTTTAGGTTCTGCATAGATTCAGTAAGGTTAATTTTGAAGGTAACTTTCACTCAGTATTATCTGCAAAAGGCATATCCCCATGGATTATTTCAGATTTTGGTGCATGGAAGTAAGGAATTCAACAGTCACTTTAAAGGAAGCCATTTTACCTTTTATGCGACGATTGAGAAGTTAAATGTCAAACACCAACACATGATTCTGACTCACTGAACTGAATTTAGAACAGATATAGATGCCTTGAGTTACTAACTTTGAGCATAACTAGATTCTGAGCCTTCAGAGTACCACAAACAGGAATATTTCATAGTTTAATGTCTTCAGCATCTGTAGAAGGCTCAATACTCTCCATTTATGATGAACTCCCAAGGCATTCACATGAACTCAAACTCACAAGTGGTGCATAAAACACACAAGGGTACTCTGGGTTTTCATCTAAAATTAAGGCAGTTTTAAGTCTCAGTTTAACAATTCATATTCTAATTTGGTATTCACAGACGATAAAGCAGGTAACAAACTGACCTGCTGAATCTGTCTGCTTGCTTTTAAAACACTCACACACAAAAATATGCTCTACACCCACGTGGATTAAGGCACCCTAAAATTTGTTTTCACACAGTTTTCTGTGGGTTTTTTAGTAGCTGAGGTGGTTATGTATCACTCACTTCTTCCCTACACAATTCTATTCATCTGTGTTAAAAACATGTATTAAATAATCAACAGGACTTAATTTCCTTACCTTTATCTGGATGATTCAGAAGCATGATCCGTCTATGAGCTTCTCTAATTTTATTTCTGTTGGCTGTAGGGCTTTGAAAGAGAAAGAAAAACTGACTTTTGACTCATGAAATTCCCCAGATTGTCAAAAGGTGTCTGAGAACAAGTGAGCACTGCCTTACCCATAAATTCTCTACCTAATATGTATGTTTCTCTTTTCCTACTACTGATATGTAGTGTGTAAGTCCTGGAGAGGCTTCCTAGGGTTTTTCCAAAACACTGTATGCTGAAAAAGACATGCTATAGCATGTCTAGTAGGGTGGGGGTCAACCACACAGTTAAAAAGAAACAGAACTATGTTGTAACATTTTTATTGGGAAAACTTCCTAAAGGCTGTAAGACAAAAAAAATTTCCTTGGTTTATTAAGGTAAAAAAACACAAAAACCCCAAAAAAGGCCACAGTTGAAAGTTCTTATTTGATAGATTTATGTATTTGGCCTTAATTGGCAGAGATTGCCACCAGAGTCAGATCTACAATGTTCCAGAAGTGATGAGTTTATTCCGGACACAAGAAGTGGGTTTGCAGCACCTTCACACTGCATCCACCCGAAATTCCCCAGCACTGACAGGAACCATGAGCAAAGAGCAGAGTTGTGTTCCCCACACCAAGTGAACCCCAAGGCTTCCTGAAATGGCTTATTTGGATCACACATGGCTTTGAAATGTGCAAGGGAAATGCGGATGTCCGTAAGTCCACATAGAATTAGCTTCAACCAAGCTAAAGTGCAGCAAAGAACCCCCAAACAGCACAGAAAGTCCTGAAAGGTCACTTCTTATTTCCTGACTTGGCAGTGACACTCCCAAGGGATGCTGAGCATTGAATGAAAACCTTTCCAAACAAAGCCAGCAGCGAGGAGACACCACTGCCTCCTATTCACCTTTCATTTCTGATAAATTTCCTTTACCTCACTCCTAGTATTAAAGCTGCTTCTCGTTTAGTCATTTTGGGTTCAAATCCACCTCTGTAATAACCACTGAAGCCCTGAAAGAGAAAATGTATTAGTTTAAAAAACACTAATTTCTAAGTATCAGTTAAAGTCACTCATTATTGCTTTGGTAGCTGCTGAGCTTTTGTCTGTAAAAATAGCAAAACTTCTTCTACACTTGTCATAGGAAATTCAGTTGAAGTAGAGTATCATTATTTAAATGATTACTTAAATTTGCCCATACAAGTTCTCTATTAGCCAATCACCACCAGAATTACTACAATTAATTGTTGTTACTGACAAAATGCAGAAGATACAGCAGTGCTATACAGAGACAACAGTCCGTAGTTATTTCACCAAGTAAAGTTTTAAATAAAAAGATGCTACTGATAAACAAAAACTTACAGATTTTGGTAGGTTTTGAAGGGCTTGTTTAACCTGTGGCTCCATTTGCTTCAAAGCTTTTACTGCATAGCGACCTTAAAGAGACCAGCGTTGACTGAGGTTAAGCATAGTTCCATGAACATTTAGCAATTCAGTGCAACTGGTAACTTGTGGATTAGAATGTGGAATAAACTCTTTTGGGACATAAAACAGTGAGAACTTTCACCTTTTGTTTAATTACAGCCATTAATACCGGCTCTCCCAAAAGAGTGTCCTGTATCAGCTATTAAACTACCTTGAAATCAGCCCTGAAGCACGGGTAAGTACAGCGGGCGCTGTGAGTACAGCTGGGTGCTCAGAGTCCGCCCGTCCCCTACACACCTGCGAATCCGGCTGCCGCTATGGCCAGGCCGACCGCCACCATCGTGCTGGCCTGCAAGGGAACGAACACAGACAGGGTTGGTTTACTGAAGGAGAAGGGAAGCAGCCCCGCCGGCAGCGCGCACAGCGGGTCTGACACACCGCCACCAGCCCGACATGGCACAGCGGGCGTGACACGCTGAACTGCGGGCACGGCGCTCTCGGGGACCGCGGGGACACGGCGAGGGCAGCGGGGCGGGGACCCCCGAGCTCTGGGGGACGAGGGGAAGGCGGCCCGGCGGCGCCGCGTTCACCGTGGGGGCTGCGGGGCCGAGAGCGGAGCCAGCGGCCTCTGCGGGCCCTCAGAAAGGGCTCGTCACGNGGCCGGGCACGAGCGGCCCCCCACACTCACCATGTCCGCCCCGAGCGCGACCCGGCCCGCAGCGCCGCAAACGCGCCCCGGCCGCTGCCGTAAAGCGCGGGGCGGGGACGGCGCCGGGAACCGCCCGGGAGCGGGCGGGACATGAGGGGCCGGGGCGGGGACAGGGCCCGGCGGAGCGGGGACAGGGAGGGGGGAGAGGGGCTGCGCAGAGCGCGGAGTTACGGCGCTGTAAAACTGATAGTACAGACCTTACTCTTAATGTAATCAAGCAATTTCGCCCCTGATCTAGAGGCTTCTCGCACGCCAGATTCGCTTTTTTAAAATAAAAGTAGTTTTTCAGTTCCTCCTGAGATGAATGTGTCCAGTTCTGGGCTCCTCGGTACAAGAAAGACAAGGAGCTACCGGAGAAGGTCCGGCGGAGGCACAAACGGGATTTGGGGTCTGCAGCATCTCTTGTGAGGAGAGACTGCGGGAGCTGGGCATGGTTAGTCTGGAGAAGACTGACAGGGGATCTCATTAATTCATATAAATCTCTCCAACGTGGGGGCCAAGGCTCTTTTCGGTGTTTCCCAGCAACAGGATGAGGAGCAATGAACATAAACGAAAACAGAGAAAGTTTCACCTCAACATGAGCAACAGCTTATACACACTGAGGGTGGCAGAGCACTGGGACAGGCTGCCCTGGGAGGTCAGGGAGTCACCCTCTCACCTGGACGCATTCCTGTATCACCTGCTCCAGGTGACCCTGCCTTGTCAGGGGGGTTGGACTGGATCATCTCCAGACTTCCCTTCCAACCTTGACAATTCTGTGATTCTCCCATTTTCCCGTCTTTTATCCTGGTGCTCTGCTCCCCGTGTCTGACCGCCCCGTTCCCCCGTGGGCTGCGCTCTCCCCGCCTCCTCCCGCGCTGATGGAGCCTCCCCGCTGTGCTGTCAGGGCTGACCAGAGTCAGGCAGCGGCTCCGCACGGGCCGGCACAGGGCTTTGATTGCTGAGGATTGCTACGGAACGAGGGAGAATTACCGGCATGACACTTGCGTGTGATATGTTATTAATAACATAGTGCCATCTGTTAATAGCACGATGTCGTACGCAGCACAGCAGTCGAGTGTCCGTCTGTCTGTCCATAGCTCTGGATTGAAGGTGCAGTTTTGGAAACCGAGTAACACAGCAGGGAGACCACGCCAGCCTTTAGCTCTGAGGTCCTGCTGCAAATGTCAAAGCTCAAGGCTCAGAGTCCTGCTGTCTGCCTGCCACTTAGTGAAAGATTTTCTGCCATCCCCTGTGCTTGTAGAACGTGCCAGTGACCTCGGGGGCTCCCGGAGGACCCAGTGGCCAAAGCCAGCTGCCTTTTGGCTGCTTAAGGTCTAGGATTCACAAGCCCTCACACAAGCAGTTTAGTGTTAGAGCTGACCATTGGCTAAGAAACTTATAATTTTGCTGGCTCTTGCACTGGAAGACAGAATTTTCCTTCCTTGCTGTATATTTTCTGTGAGTAGCAAGCACTTTGAATGTGTCATAATTTCACTTTGCGCTTGAATTGTTTCTCTCACTAAAATTTCAAGTGCCTGATTTTTAGTATCTTCTAAGGTAATGTTTGCAGGAGTGTCTTGTCTCTTTCGTTCCCTGTCATTCTAGTAACGCTACAAGGAAATAACCTGCTTTAAAAGGGATGGAAGAAAGGTCTTGGTTAAGGTACTTGTACTGTTGTACAAGTGTTTCCTGAGATGGAAGTAAAAGGAAACTTTTATGTTTGATAGAGGAATTTAATCCATTCATCGCAGAGCACGAGGCCCCTGACAGTCTGTAGGACATGTCAAATATGGAAAGGGGAGCCAGCAAGTAGAAAACAACTAGATGATTTACTGGGGAAAAAAAGTCCCCTCAGTAAAAATAAAGGTGTACAGGTCTTGTATATAGAAGAGGATTTGGTTTAAGGATGGTTTCTTCTTTGTCCCTTTTCTATCAAAAAAGGCTGCTCAAAAAAACCAAAACCACCAGAACCAAAAAAGAAGGTAATGACTTTACTAGGGTATGACTAGAATTTAATTTTTCATATCATCTGAACAAGTAAGGTTTTTGCATGAGGTTTAATTCTTCCATCTTGAAAGAACCTTTTGCTAGATCCAGATCTTAGTGACCTTCAGAAGAAAACTATCTGAAAGGGAATTTTATTTTATTTTATTTCCTTCCTCACTCTTCCCAGGCCCTGTGTAGAGGAACTGGTAGCTCTGTTGGCAAAGGGGCTTTTGCAAATTTATATTTAGAGGTTCTTTCTGTAGTGAAATTTCTCATTTTTAGAGAAAAAGGACAAACAGTGAAATGTGCAAACTGGGCTGGTAATGGGTTGATAATGTACCTTATTCTTCTCCTGTGAAAGCCCTTTAAAGAAAACCCAGAAAGGGAGATCTCGGGAGGCCTCTCCTTGCTTAAGAGATTTCATCTTTATTAAGGAGAAAGGAAAATTAGTGGGAAGGGCTGGTAAGAGTGGAGGTGGGATGGAGGAATTTGCATTATTGGTACATGTAATACACCAGTAACTGGACAAGACTGAGCCAAGGGGTGGAATAATTTGATTTTTATTATTAGGTGAAACAATACAGCATTTCAAGATGAAATGTCATAATTCCTTTAAAGTATGCTGTATATATTTTTATTCTGAGACAACTCAAACTTTGTTTCTTCCCACCTCTCAGAGCTGAAGGAGAACTAGATATGTCCCAGCTTGGACGTCATGGAGAGTGAAATCAAAGATCTGTTTGATTTGCCTGGTGAGTTCATTTTACACCTTATTCCTCTGCATCTTCTATTGCTCAGCCTTGTGGTGGGATATGGAAGGTCATTCCCAGTAATGAGTTCTAATGGGCTCAAGTGAAACAGGTGCACTACAGTTTTTATCCCTTTTGCAGAATGTCTGTATTTGAAATCAGGAGTGAGGCAAAATTATTCAGCATTTGAGAAATACACTCTCAGTTGGAGTATACAACCTTTTATTTTGCCTGTGTTCCTAAACTATTCCCTTTCTATAAGCCAGAGAAACCCTGAAGCTTTTGTAGTTTCTTCTGTCAAGTGTTTTACCCTACTGCTTTCTTCAGGTTTGCACTCTGGGGTTAAAATGCCTCATGATAGAAGATTATATTGGAAGCTTTATCTTACAGGATGATTCAAAGCAGCTGGTACATGGTGCATAAAGAAACTTTTAACAGATCCTTTCTGCAGAAATCTGGCTGTACTTTCTCTTAACTGTGTCTTCCACAAACTGAACAGAAGGTGAAATAGATAGTTGTGCTTTCAGAAGGTTTGTGGTGTAGCTGTCAAATGCCTTTAAAACTGTTAAACATTTGTTTAACTCAAAATCCCAGTTCTGTGTCGTCACTTGCACAGCTAGCCAAACTTTACACTGCTTGTTCCTGTATGTGCAGTGACTGCACTACCAAGCTGTTAAAGGCTTGCAGACCTTCTACTTGGGGCATCAAGACACAGAATTTCTTAGGCATTTTTAACATCTTTTTTTAAATTTTTTAAGATATATATATAATAAAAACTAAATTTAGATAGAATATCTTGGGGATTTCTTTTCCCTGTGAACTTAATTCCTGTTTTTCCCCCATACTCCACCTTCTTCGGCTATGCCAGTCTGCCATTTATAATTTTCTTTTCTTTTCTTTTCTTTTCTTTTCTTTTCTTTTCTTTTCTTTTCTTTTCTTTTCTTTTCTTTTCTTTT